>JAHBMJ010005937.1:30000-60758 GCA_018398765.1 Chromera velia | reverse complement strand
TCATTGACATATGCAGAACGAGTTGCAAGCTTTTGCGCCGTGTAGTATGAGTTTTTTGTAAATAGCATTATGTTGTCTCTGTACTATGTTCTTCGGAATCCTCTCCGACCCCTGCTGACCGCCTCCTCTCCGGTCTGACCAGCCTAGCTGTGAAACCCTCCTTCCTGCACTGTTTCCCTTGCAGAAGAAGCAATTCTTTGTAGTTGATTAGCGGGGCTAAACGTTGCTTTTGAGCATATCCATTAGTGTTGTGCTTATGTATTTCTTTACAGGTAACATTTACTAACTTCTACGTGCCGCGGTGATCATAATTTTTCCCACCATGCACCCTAGCTAATCAACCAGTCTTTTGAGCATATTTGAGCAGATTTGCACAAGAGTAACGATTTTAAATGCTTTAAAAGACTCTAGATTGCTTTAAGTAACCTAGTTTTACTTTATAATGAAGCTAGAATATAGTAAATTTAAAAGTCACTTTGGATTCCACTAAGTCCTACTTAAGAGTCCACTCTGTTAAAGAGAGAACGGACATCTATGACCTACAAAGAACCTCATATCTATTATATGGGGCGATATCATGACCGGATATGCCTATCTATCTATAACGATATGACAATATCCCATATCTACGATATGGACCTTTTTATATCCGTCCATATCCCATATCACGGATATGAAATATGACATATCTGTCCATATCTAAGATATGATTATAATTTTATATAATTTCATATTCTATAGCAAGCTAGGTATGAGCTATGATATGAGGCGATATGAGCCGATATGACATATCAATGCTATGACATCGTATCATATCGCTAGATATCGATGCATATCAGGAATATATTAATGTATAGAAAAGAAGAGAAGGAAAAGCAAGAAATTGAGGAGAGAAAGGAAGGAGAAGATGATGAGGAAGAAGGGGAGGCTTGTGCCTTCAAAAGTAGACTTTTGCCCTCAAGTCGGACTTTTAAAAACATGATTCATACTGTAAAAGTTTTTTTTGTATCTTAACCTAGATTTTAACTGATCTTAAATGGTCAAAACTATAATAAACTATAAAAGATTTAATATTCAAAAAAGTTTTTATGTCTAAAAAAAATTTAAAACAAAAATGTATGGAGTTAAAACCTGCGGCATGTTATAGAAAAGCAATGGTCAAATTAAATTTCTCTGAGTTTGAGTCGTTTGGTTGATTGATCCAAAACCTAATTAAAAGGTACCGAGATTCTTAGTTATTTCACGATTGTCCTTACTAAGGCTTATTTACCCTTACTTATAGCCAAGTTTTTTAAACACAGTTATGTGCAATAAAAATCTACGATCGATCAACCAATAAGAAAAAAAAAAAATAATCAAAGGAAATCAAAAGAAAACACCAGACACTTACAGAAGCGGTGAGACTAAAGAAAGTCTAAAGAAAGTGTACAAAACCATAAGCCAATCCACGAAGCGTACTTAAGGATGTGTATGGCGCCGGGCCAGTTGCACACACATTGCATGGGAGGAGGGCGCGCACGCGGCGCGCATTCATGCATTGTCAGACCCCCGGCCCACAGGGTGCTATGCGCGCGATTTTGGCCCCGGCTGCATGCATGACCTGTGGCGGGGCATGCCGGGGCCCTCGACGGCCGGAAAAGCCGATTTTGCTCAAATTCAACAAATAGAAAATCGGCTTTCTATATATATTATATCGATATATGGTATCCCAGCTGCTGGAAAAAGAGTACTTCATCAACAGCGTGTGAGTCATTTCAATGATTTGGTTCCATGCTGAGCGCTCCTGGAGAGCTTCTGGGTGGGTGAGGAGCACTTTGGTTCGGAAATTGAGGCTTGAACTGACGGGCTCAAAGACCAGGCTCAAGGAGATCATCGAAATGCTGTCCACGTACGTGCGGGAGGCCGACCTAAGCAACACTGGGAGAAAGGGGGCTAAGGGGCCTCTATCAACTGAGATTCAACTCAGGCAAATCCATTTGGTAGGGAAAGATAGCTCTTGATGAGAGGAATCACGACAATGGTTTTGTATCATACATACATATGAATAATTTCAACCCATGTATGACAGGCCGACACATGCCAACACAGCGTCCCCTGGGTTGTCTAAGGAAGCAAGAATCGAGCTTTGGGGTTCCAAAGAAGCAAGTTATGAATTGCTTGAAGCCTGTTTTCTTATACGGTCTGTCTAACGATTTCGAAATTTTTACTGAGGAAGGGCCAACAATCTCAGTAAAAATGGGTCTGTCTATATCTTAACCCAGATCAGCCCCTTCCTGGTAGAATTTTCGAAATTATCATAGAGACAGGCTAACTTGGCAGGCATTTAGAGTTTCTGTGTTCACTTCTCATGCACTTTGTGTTCCATTCCTTGCCTCCTCAGTCTGTCCAGGAGACCCATGATGTGGGATCTCTCTTTGGTCGATCTGATTCTTATGTAGATACTTGCATGTGATGTTACGTGCAGGTACGTCTTCAATTATGCTTCAAGTACTTAGACAATCGTAGGAGCCTCGAGCAGAAGTCCAGCGATGGTCAGTCTTGCTTCAGTGAGTCTTGGTTGAATTCCTTGATCTTAGTCAGTCGTGAGTAAAAATATAGGTGGGTCTGGGGGGGGGCGCATTTTTACCGAAAACGGCCCCTGCTCGGTAAAAATGTACTTTGAAATTTTTCTGTGTCTAATGTGTGTCAAGAAGTTGTTCTCTGTCCTTTTCTCTGCTGCTTTGTATGCACCACCACCCCCAGCCCCCTACATTTTTACCGAGAAGGGGCCGTTGTCGGTAAAAATGTGCCCCCCCTCAGACCCCCCTGCATTTTTACCCAGATCACATACTTTTCTCTGCTTTTACACCCCTGCTCTCCTTTCTTTTTATTGCAGTCCACCCCGTTTGACAGTGTTGTTTCTGTGTCGTGGTGGTATTTTCTACCGCTGCTAAGTAGAGGTCTGAACTGTTAGAAAGGAACCTCTCTTGTCCGAGCCTCAGCATACCTATATCTGTGTCTACCTCTCCCTCCCTCTCCCCCCCCCCCCCCCCCCCCCCCCCCCCCCTCTCTCTCTCTCTCCCTCTCTCCCTCTTTTCTCTCCTCGTGCCTTTTTCTGTGAGTTCTTCATTCACTCTTTCTGTCATGTGCTCTCTCTCTTTCTCTCTCTCTCTCTCTCTCTCTCTGTGTGTGTATATGTATGTATGTGTGTGGGTGTGGGTGTATGCATCCATGACCGTACGTGTCCGTGTGTATCTGTGTCTGTGTCGATGTATGCCGGTGTCCACAAGCTGACGCAAGCATGTTTAGTTATGTGTATACATCATTGTCTGTTTGACTTCTTTCTCCTCTCCTTCCCTCCCCTTCTCTCCCTATATCTCTCTCTATCTGTCCCTCCGTCTTTGCTCTGACATCGACTCGGAGTCTTCTTGGCACCTCCCTTTCCGCCTTCTCCCAGTATTTCTCCTTCCTCCCTGTTTCATCTTTGTTTTCTCTTTTGTTTTTCTCCATTTATCTCTTCTTTAAATTGTCTCAATCCTGTGTACGTTTGCTCCGTTTTTCTTTCTCTCAATCCCGTCATGCAGACTCTCGACTGCGACTTCCTCTTTGGACTCGCTTCTCTCCTCCCTATAGTGACTATCCCCTCCTCTTTCTATATCCCCAAAGCTCCCTAGCCAAGCTCTTTTTACCTGCTCTCCTCCCCCCTTCTTTTTTTCTTCTCTCTTGGAGTCTTTTTTCTGTCTCTTTCTTCTCTTTTTGACTTCTCACTGGAGGAAATCCTCCGCTGAAATCATGCACCTTTCTTTTCTCTCTATTGCCATTTGAATTACTCTTTCCTTTCCAATCGCTATGCCATTAGTTTAAACCGTATGAATCTTGTGTGATGGTATGTATGCAGCTGCATTCCTTCCTGATTTGAAAGTTCCAGATCGATAAGCAACGACCTGCGCCAATGGGATTTGCTTTAGATACAACCCCCAGCCTGGGGTGTCATTTTTGCTTGAAGTTTACGTGTTTCCATGCACATGCATGTAAATGACAGCTAAACTGTGCCGAAACATTTAACTTTGAAACACTTGTGTCAGCTGCTGGGTTCGACACGCGCGCACTATAGAGCTGGGTGTGCGTAAACTGTTTTGAAGTTAAATCCCAGGCCGGCTTCTTTTTAAAAAATTTAGTGACATGCATTTATAAAAAATAATTCAAAAATTTAATTTGTTTAGCACTTAAAGCACGGATCTGAGTTGGATCATAGTGTTCTAAGGTACCACTAATCACTAATCACTAATCATCTGATAAAGCAGTTTTCTAGTTTTTAATTACTAATTAATAGACTATTAAATATTTTGTAAAAAAAATGTTTATAATTCACTTTTGATTGGTTTAAACCACCATAAACCACTCAGTCCAGATAAACTAGATTTCAAAGGAATTTAAAATTGCATGACAGTGTATTAGTTTCTACAAAATGTGCCACATTGTATATGACTGATATAGTCATATTATATATTTTTTATAAATAATTAGTTGATGAATAAATAATGTATGATCATCTCTTTCATTCTCAATTATAGGGTATTAGGTGGAAAATTTCAAATTTAAGCTAGAATTTAGGCTTTTTTGAATGAGTTAAGATAAAAGTCCGACTTGAGGGCAAAAGTCCACTTTTAAAGGCACAAGCCTGGGGAAGGAGGGGAGAAAGGAAGGAAAGGAAAGGAAATGAAGAAAGGAAGGAGCGGAAGAGGAAGGAAGGGAAGGGGAAGGAAGGAAGTAAAAGGAAGGAAGGAAAGGTTGGAAGGAAAGGAAGGAAAGGGGGATATCATCTCTACCAGAAAAATAAAATAAATCCTCTTCAAGTCTTTCACTGTCAACCTAAGCTCGAGCCTGAGTCTCACAGCGATATTATTAATGAATCTCTTCAATCTCTTCAACTTTGAATCTCTTCAATCTTTTTCAAAACTCTTCAACTCTTCATTTCCTTCAAAGTGTTTTGTTTAATCTCTTCAACAATCAGACTGCAAATTAAAGCCTCAGGCTGCGACAGAGGCAGAGACAGGTACAAAAGAGAGAAAGAGAGAAGGGGAGAGAGAGAGAAAAAGAGACAAAGAGAAAGAGAGAGAGAGAGAGAGAGAGAGAGAGAAAGAGAAAGAGAGAGAGAGAGAGAGAGAGAGAGAGAGAGAGAGAGAGAGAGAGAGAGAGAGAAAGAGAGAGAGAGAGAAAGAAAGAAAGTAAGCAAGCAAGCAAGCAAGCAAGTAGGAAAAAAAGAAAGAAAGAAAGAAAGAAAGAAAGAAGGGAAACAAGGAAGGAAAGAAGGAAAGAAGGAAGGGAGGGAGGGGGGAAGGAAGCTTAGTGAGGGAAGGAAGGAAGAAAGGAAGGAAAGAAGGAAGCACGGAAGGAAGGAATGGAGGGAGGGAAGGAGGGAGGGAAGAAGGAAGAAAGGAAGGAAGGAAGGAAAGAAGGAAGCATGGAAGGAAAGAAGGAAGGAAGAAAGGAAGGAAAGAAGGAAGGAAGGAAGGAAGGAAGGAAAGAAGGAGGAAAGGAAGAAGAAAAGAAAAAGAAGGAAGGAAAGAAGAACAGAAGAAAAAAAGCGAAGAAGGATCGAAAGAAGGAAGGAAGGAAGGAAGGAAGGAAGGAACTTTTCAAGGAAGGACGGAAGGAAGGTCTCGCTAAGGAGAATGTTTGCCTTGCTATTGTATGGATAGGGAGAGAAGAAAAGGAAGAGAGACGTCAAGTTTGAGGAGGATACACTCACTGTTTATGTTCTGGAACTGATGAGGAGTCTGCTTTCTCTCTGCACGAGGGTCTGTCTCACAAAAAAAAATATTTCCCTCGCTGTTGTGTGGATGGGGAGCGAAAAAAAGGAAGTCTTAGAGAGACGTCAAGTTGGAGGAGGATACACTCACTGTTTGTGCTCTGGAACTGATGAGGAGTCTGTTGTCTGTCTGCACAAAGGTCCGTCTCACAAAGAAAAATATTTGTCTCGCTGTTGTGTGGATGGGGAGCGAGGAAAAGGAAGAGAGACGTCAAGTTGGGGGAGGATATACTCACTGTTTGTGCTCTGGAACTGATGAGGAGTCTGTTTTCTGTCTGCACAAGGGTCCGTCTCATAAAGAAAAATATTTGCCTCGCTTTTGTGTGGATGAGGAGCGAGGAAAAAGAAGAGAAACATCAAGTGGGGGGAGGATACACTCACTGTTTGCGTTCTGGAACTGATGAGAAGTCTCCTTTCTGTCAGCATGAGGGCCTGTCTTGATGAGAAAAAATGTCAGAGTGCCTCAAACCTGCATCCAGCATACAGGAATACTGCCCAACACTCATATAATCCTGCCTCGAGGGAAAGAGCAGGACACAACCACTTACCGGGGAAGCTGGAGGTCGATCAGTAACCGAGAGACACCTTTTCTCCACAACAAGATGTCAAAACCGTCTCGCCCTCCCACAACCAACAGACATACCACTGGTAGAGACTTATCCCGCTACCTTTGGAGGATAACAATAGACAAAAGGCCTTAGGAAAAATTGTTAGGAATCGATTCTACGGCCTCCTAGAGAAAACAAGAGATGTTGTTCAGGAGGCACCTCCTAAGTGTCCTGGGCTGCAACTGCCAAACGCGTCGAAGTGCATTAACAGAGCCATAAGACTGTATTTCGTAGCTATAGACACGATCTGTCTGAGCTTAAACAAGCAAAATGATGCCATTTTATCAATCCATACTCTGCTCAGTACTGCTACAGGCATCCAGTGCCATCCACAGGCTATAAGACAGCATCAGAGATAGAATTAATGGAGGTAGATCACTGGCAGGCGATTGGGATTTCAAGAGTGCACGGCCCCAGAAAGTGTTGGTTTCCGCACGGGCCCATGCATAGTGGCACAGCCGGCCGCGTGTGCGGTAGCGGCATGGGCCTGCCGCCCGTGGCGGAGGTCGGCCGGCACGGCCACCCCATGCATGGGTGTATGTTATACAGTTATACCATATCAGAGATATGAAGATCTACAGACAGATATGACCATATCGATATGAAGAGATATAACATATCGAGATATGTACTATCAGATATAACCATATCGCCTCATATCTGTATATTAGATAGTCATATCGTATATCCCCATATCTGTGATATGGGTGATATGGAACCAGATATAAGACTCATATCGCCTCTCATATTATCATATCCGGATATGTCATATCGCCTTGGTTCATAGATGCGGAGATGTACAGGAAAATAAAACAAAGGTGGGACAGCAAGATGGAAGGAAGAGCTAAGAAGGCAAACGAAAAAGAGCATGGTCCCAGGGGAGGGGAAGGAGAAAGAGATAACTCGTCGCTGTTTTATTTTTTGTTAAATGAAAGATGTGCTGCAGTGGACCATTTTCTGGGATGGACGTCCTTCAGAAAGAGGGTCTTTGAGGAGTATCCAGGGAGGTATGGACACTTAGAGGGGGATACACTGGCAGCAAGATATGCGACAATCATCACTGGAAGGCAGAAGGCGATCGGAAGATTGACGGAGGAATATGAAGAAACCATCAATTGCTTAGAGGCAACAGAAGGAGCCATAGGATGGGGAAGAGGGAATTCACAGAAGAAGATAGATAAAGCGAATAAGAGAAGCGAGCGAGCCCTTGTCACATATCGTATCAAATCGATCTTCAGACCTGAAAGCCTATTAGGGGCAAGAGCAGCGGCCGAAGAAAATGAACAGTCAAGCGTTAGCAGCCAGAGCAGACAGCTCTGGCAGGCCCTGAGGGCGGGGTCTGATATCTTAGCCTAGCTAAGGAACGCCCCGCCCTGCTAGCTCTGGCAACAGATAGACATAGCGGGAAGGCCTAGTGCGGAACCTATCAATCAATCAACATAAACCTATTACCATGTTGAAATGCTTTTTTGATCTAGAGAAAAAAAGTGTGAAAGTGTAAAATATTTTTTCAGACTAGAAATGCAGTTAGGTTTGCTATGCATAACTGATCCAACTTTATACCCAAGAAAATAAATATTCATAACTTTTGAATTATAATGAGATAGAAGCTGAAATTAAGACGGTAAAACCTTCTAATATAAACCTATTGCTGCCTTGAACGCCTTCTTTATGTTGACAAAAAACAGATGTACGATGCGGCATCTCTGTAGAAGCCAGTCCGCTATCCTTCCCTGCAGCCCCCCCCTACACAGGTGTCCGACCCGACCTGCAAATATACTCACAGAACGAATGAACCACAGAAAGATGGAAATTCATGCTACGAACATGAACCCTTTCATTGGATCCTTGATTCTCAATCCCTTTCACCCTGGCCAAGTTGAAAAGCGCCCTTGTAAAACCTGACAAGTCATGTGACGCCAGTCTGCCCTCCTCCTCTGTAGCCCCCCCTTACACATTTGTTCGACCCAACTGCAAATATATACACACACATACACGCACAGACACACACATACACGCTACATACAACACAAACACAAACATACACTCACATAAACACACATACAAATACACTACATAGAAACATTCACACACTCACACACACACATACACACACACACACACACACACACACGCACACTCACATATTCATTCATTCACACACATAAACATACACACGTAAAGGATGATTGACTAACTTACGCTAACTTACTGACTGACTGCCTGATTGAATGACTGACTGACTGACTTCCTCTCTAGCTGCCTGCTTGCCTGCTTGTCTGATATACTGACTGACTGACTGACTGCTTCACCGACTGAGTGACTGACTGATTGACTGACTCACTGACTGACTGCCTGATTGAATGACTGACTGACTTCCTGTCTAGCTGCCTGCACCTGCCTGCTTGCCTGCCTGTCTGATATACTGACTGACTGACTGACTGACTGACTGCTTCACTGACTGAGTGACTGACTTATTGACTGACTCACTGACTGACTGCCTGATTGAATGACTGACTGACTTCCTATCTAGCTGCCTGCATCTGCCTGCTTGTCTGCCTGTTTGATATACTGACTGACTGACTGATTGACTGACTGCTTCACTGACTGAGTGACTGACTTATTGACTGACTCACTGACTGACTGCCTGATTGAATGACTGACTGACTTCCTATCTAGCTGCCTGCATCTGCCTGCTTGCCTGCCTGTCTGATATACTGACTGACTGACTGACTGCTTCACTGACTGAGTGACTGACTTATTGACTGACTCACTGACTGACTGCCTGATTGAATGACTGACTGACTTCCTATCTAGCTGCCTGTATCTGCCTGCTTGCCTGCCTGTCTGATATACTGACTGACTGACTGACTGACTGACTGACTGCTTCACTGACTGAGTGACTGACTTATTGATTTACTCACTGACTGACTGCCTGTCTGTCTGTCTGTCTAATATACTGACTGACTGAGTGATTGGCTGACTGATTGACTGTTTGTCAGTGAGTGACTGACTGATCGACGAACTGACTGACTGCCTGTCCATCAGCTTGCCTGCCTGTCTGTCTAATATACTGACTGACTGATCGACTGACTGCCAAATACTGCCTAACTTACTGACTGACTGATGGACTGACTGACTGACTGACTGACTGACTGACTGACTCACTGACTGATTGATTCACTGGCTGACTGATCGATTGACAGGCTGACTGACTAACTGATTGACTGAGTCACTGACTGACTGACTGACTGACTGACTGACTGACTAACTGACTTACTGACTAACTGACTGACTGACTGACTGACTGACTGACTGACTGACTCACTGACTGACTGATTGACTGAACTGCCTGAGTTCCACCTGAGTGTGCCTGCTTGTGTCTCTGTGTCTCTAAACCCCCCTCCGACAGTGGAGGCACACCACTATTATCATTGTGGGGGGCACCAGGAAGGAAGAAGGAGGAAGGAAGGAAGAAAGGATTCCGAAGGAAAGAAGGGAAGAAACTGGCGGACTGATTGACTGACTCACTGACTGACTGAACTGCTAGAGTTCCTACCTGAGTCTGCCTGTTTGTGCCTCTTATGTCTCTCAGCCCCCCTCCGACAGTGGCAGGCACACCACTATCATCATCGGGGGGGGGCACCAGGAAGGAAGAAGGAGGAAGGAAGGAAGAAAGGATTCCGAAGGAAAGAAGGGAGGAAACTCGATCGCCGTTTCCCACAGTTTGCCGGGGACGGCCGGAGACGTCTGGAGACGGCAGGAGAAAACACAGTCAGATTCGATCTTTCACCACAGGACGAGCTCCCTTAACGCTCGACTTCGACCGCTTTCTTGTTGTTGCTTTTCTTGGGTGGAGAGGTGGAGATGGGTGGAAAGATCTTTCATCTCGAATGTTCTACTAGAGAAAATCGCGCCAGAAGCTGAATTAACCCCGGGGGTTTTTGCGGCGGCGGAGCCGCCGTGAAACTGAATTTATAAAAATGACATGCAGGGCGGCGGCGCGGCAAGGCTTCCAGCCAAAAAGTAGGTTCATTCACTTTTGGGGGGGGACACCAGGGGTGATGCCCCGGCCATGCCCCGGCATTGCCCCGGCCCTCCTGATCATCCGTATTAGTCTATAGTCCATTGTTCTTCAACAAAGCACCTTCCTTCGATGCGCTCCGTCGATCAGCTCGATCAGCCCCCATTCCTGCTTACCCAGCTACTGACCGTTTTCTGGGCAGAGAGACCTTTTTAAATGGTCCGTTCGACACGCTGCAAAAGGAGACGGCCAATTGGGTCACGTGGAGTCTAGGAAGGAGACGGCAGAAAATCGGAGATGGAGAAGAGTTTACGGCAAGGAAAGGCTCAAGGAGCGGAAGAAAAAGAGAAAAGGAAAGGAAATGACGAAGAGAGGAACAGTCTCTTGGCCCCGCTGACCAAAATTTTCTACATAGCTCGGCACGGGGTCAGTGTGTTTTGCTGTAAGATGATGAAAAGGTATACTGGGTGTTGCTGGCATATGCACGTCCCCCTTGCCTAGCATTTGTGATTCTGCGTTTGTGGGTGGGTGGAGGTCAACTTCCAATGAGTATAAGAAATTTTTACAGGCGCTTGTTTGTCACTTTGGACGGGGCCTCCTTTTCTGAACGCGACTTCACTTGACGTTTCAGTGCCCGCGTAGCAGTTTTTGAAACCAACGAAATATTAACATACCTGCAGGAGAGAATCGATCATGTCGATCCAGCTTGGAGGTACACGGAAGGCAACTCGATCGAGGACGCCTATCTCTCAGAAAGGGGATTCAGACAGGCGAGGGATCTCGGAAAGTATTTGAGCAATGAAGGTTCGCGTGGTGTTTGGTTTTCGCGATCGATACTGTGCACCGTTCTATCTGGCCCATATCCTTCCCTGGTTGCTTGCTTGTTAGCCTTCCTTTCCACTCCTTTCCTTTCCTACGTTCTCTTCTTTTCGTACGCACACACGTACGTTCTTTCTTTTGTTTCTGGCTGGCTGGCTGGCTGGCTGTAAGAAAGAAAAAATAAGTCATATAGTCTGTCTGTCTTCGTGTA
Source organism: Chromera velia (assembly GCA_018398765.1). Taxonomy (NCBI): domain Eukaryota; family Chromeraceae; genus Chromera; species Chromera velia. The sequence continues at coordinate 49,305 of JAHBMJ010005937.1, read as the reverse complement.
CATGAAAAAAGGGAGGAAGAAGAAAGATGTAGTCTGTCTGTTTATCTTTCTGTCTCTTTTTCTCTTTCTTTTTCCTTCTCTTTCTTTTCTGTTTCTTCCTTCCTCTCCCTCCTCTTTTTTCCCCTCCTTGCTTTTTCCCCTTTCTTTTTTTCCCTTCGCTCTTTCGGTCTGTCTCTTTCTTTCTGGCTTTCTTTCTGTCTGGCTTTCTTTCTTTCTTTCTTTCTTTTTCTTTCTTTCTTTCTCTTTCTTTCTCTTTCTTTCTCTTTCTTTCTCTTTCTTTCTCTTTCTTTTTCTTTCTTTTTCTTTCTTTCTTTTTCTTTCTCTTTCTTTTTCTTTCTTTTTCTTTCTTTTTTTTCTTTCCTTCCTTTTCTCATTTCTTTCCTTTCTTTCCTTTCCTTTCCTTTCCTTTCTTTCCTTTCCTTTCCTTTCCTTTCCTTTCCTTCCTTCCTTCTTTCCTTCTTTTCTTTCTGCCTTCCTTCCTTCCTTCCTTCTTTCCTTCTTTTCTTTCTGCCTTCCTTCCTTCCTTCCTTCCTTCCTTTCTCTATTTCTGTCTCTTTTTCTTCGTCTGTGTGTAAAAGTATGTGTGTGTGCGCGTGCGCGTGTGTGTATACGCATGTTCATGACTCTTTGTGCATGAACACATGCTTGTCAGTACGTATGTATGTGATGGACATGTGTGTCAGTACGTACGTATATCTGTATGAGTCTATGTATGATTGTTCTTTGGCGTACGCTTGCGCGTGCGCTTGTGTGGGAGTGTGTGTGTGTGTGGTGTGAAGCGCCGAAAGTGTGTAGGTCTCTCTGTATGCAGGAACATTTTTCTTCGGTCCCTCGTGTCCAGCTCTTGGTGGCCTGCCCTGTGTTTTTATCTCTGCCTCACTATTTGAGAGTTTTATCCCATTTTTTGCAGAGCTATTAGTCAGAAATTCATATTCTCAGACTGTTCTGTTTATGTCGGCGCGTCATCTGTATCAGAGTATTCGTATGCTTTTTTGCATGTATGTGCATACAATGCAGGCATCACCCACGTCTACAGCTCTCCCTTTCTGAGGTGCGTACAGACAGCGCAGACCGCTGCAATGTTCATCAATCAAAGAGCACGTGAAGGAGAAACTACTGGAATGGAAAGGCCGAAAGACGGCAGGATACACGATAAACGTGGCTTTGACACAACTTCCTCCGCATCTTCGTATCGTAACCCGAGGCTGTCGAGCGGAATCCGTCAAAGCACTTTGGGGACAGGTGGGAGAAAAGAGATGCGTCCGGATCTTATGCCTCCCTCCTTTGCCCGCCCGCTCCCGTCTTCTCATCCAGATAGTGGAGATCAGGAAAAGAGGAACAGAAAGAGACCGGTGCTCGTCCGACTGGAGCCATGTCTCTCCGAGTGGCTGAATCGCTCCTGGTTCCCCCGCGAGGACCCCTTTCGATTCCTTCTCTCCCCGACTGACTTAGCCTCCTCACAGGGATACTCTCTTGTCGACACTGACTACCAGCCACTGGGGGGGAGGGCGCCGGTGTTCGTTGAGAGGGCGGAAGACCTCAGAGAGAGGGCACGGCAGGTGAGTTGAGGGAGGATGAACGCAGATGGGATGGATGGGCACGCGCGTACCAAAAAAAATGTGTATTTCGCATCTGCTGTGTCGGAGCGGGAGGAACGGCATGAAAGACATGCAGTTAGGTCGCAATTCGATCGGCAGCTTTATTTGGCTGCAGAGAGCACCTCGCTCTTTGTTTTTTGGTTTTTTCCAGATTGTCTCCACTCGAATTAGTTCTGTTGCTGCAGTCAGTTCCTCAACACGACTGCACACAGACTCCATGCACTCATTGCATTTCTTGTTCATGTACAACTTGGGTGCAGGTCGTGCGCCAACTCTCTGGCGTCCACAGACCGGGTGATCGAGTCTTGCTTGTCTCTCATGGAGCTTTCATCGAGGCTCTTTATCTCGCCTTCACCCAGAGACGTCTAGCAGGAGGTGTAGGATACTGCAGCATTGTGAGAATCGAGATGAGATTCGTGGAGGTGGTTCCTCCTCGAGTTAGTCGATCGGCTTGCATGAGTGATCCATTCTTTGTTCACCCGGCATTTCTCATTCCTTTTTCTGTTGAGTTTTTTGCACGTCTTTGTTCTTCGCTTCAGGGGTGTTTGTGGTTTTGTCTTTTGCTTGTGCATGAGACAGAGGAACCCCCCCCCCGCTTGATCGAGTTGCATCGGAGGGCACGTATGCGTGCAAGCACTCTTGCGGCCTTCTCTCTTCCATTCTCTTCCTCTTTCCTTGGTTTCCTCTCTTCCATACCAACACGTCTACAATGTCGGTCTTCCGTTCCTCACTTCCAAGCCTCACTGGATGTGTATCAATCGCTTTGCAGACTCTATTTAGCTCTGTCTCTGCCCGCTGGGAAAAGCGAAGAAGGGAAATGCTGTCTGTCGCCTTTCTGTCTCTTCGCATGCAGAGATCTCTGAAAGAAATTGTCTTCGAACATTTTGGCGGGATGGCTGCACGGTTTGTTTGCAGGCTCTCTCTTGCCCTCTTTTTTTTTTTCTCGCTTTTTTGTTCCCCCGTGAAAAAGAGAACGATAGACTGACGGAGACAGACACATACAGTCACACACACATACACTCACACACGCGTAGAGGGGAGGGGGGGGGCTTCCTGTGTCTAGGTGGCGGAATTCTCGGAGCATATCTTCCTTTCTTCTTGCTGCTTCCCAGTTTCTTTCCATCCCACTCTACACCGCTATGCTCACATCTTGAAGGAGGACACGAAAGGACGCCATGCAGGACGCATCTGTGGTCTGTCTGTACTCCTCCATCCACATGCATCATTGTGTCGGTGTACTGTGTGTGCAAGCAGATCTGCCGACATCTCGAAGGGAGATGTGAAGGGGCAGTGGCTGCGTCACGATCATGATGAGAGAGACGGCGCGGGCGCTGGCGAAGATGAAGACAGGGAGGCAAATGGGGGGGGGAGGGGTGAAGGGGACGGGGGTGATCTCCTGATGAGACGACTCCAAATGGTGCACCTTGAAGATAGAGGATGGATACGAGGGAGGTAGGTTTGTCGGGACTTTGGGTGTGAGAAAGGGATCAATTTTGTGCGACCACTTTAATCTCTCTGCTTGTAGCTGCTCTGTGTGAGATTGTTTCTGTGTCTTGGTGTATCTGGGTGTGCGTTTGCGCGTGCATTTTTTTCTGCCGCTTTTTCGTGCTTGTTGAAATGGCGTGGCTCTGTGGAAGATAGCTTGGATTGTGCCGCCTTTCTTTCTCCCGTGTGTGTGCCTCATTTCTGGTGGTTGAGTGCAGTCCAATGAAGCGCGTGTGATGCATCGGTTTTGTATTTGTTTTGTCATTTCCTTCGCATGCCCCTTCATGTAAGTGTCCTCATTGTGCAGGTGGGTGGCTGATTGTCCAGCAGCTGCTGCTGACGATTCGTTTCTCTCGGAGGCTGAGCTGAGCAGCCGTGAGAGATATAGATGAATCACTGCGTCAGCAATTCTCCCTTTCTACTGGGTTGATTTCTTTTACGCAAAAGTCCCTTGGATATCGGATGGCAGCCCTGATGGAAGATCGACTCCTTTGTTGATCTTCTAGTGCATGGCTTGGGAAGGCGAATGCGTTCCGGAGCAGAAAATTTGGGAAACAGAGATGAACAGGAAATTTCCTTTGCGACTGCAATCCGACGCCAAGGTAACGGGCACGAGTGGGGTCGATGATGCAGTCGCTCGTACGTAGGTACAATCTTAGGGGATCTTCCGTTGATTTATGTGTAAATTCTGTCTCCAGCGTCGCACCGCGGCAGCCACAGCGAAGCCTGAACAAAGCCCGGTCGATGCCTGAGCAAACTCTAATTAATATAAGAACTACATCTATGGGTCAGATAAAAGGCGATATTACTTATCACTTCTTCTTCAGAGGGACGTCCGAAAGGCCAGTGCCCTCATTGCTGCATGCCTAGGACCGGACTGATCGATCCTGGGGAGCAGTGTTTTGCTAGCTAGTAGGCCTAAAGTTCGGCCGCTTTAGGTGAGCATTCGCTAGCGTGCTCCTAGCTTGCAATATGACATGAATGCTCACAGACTGCCCTTAATTTACCATTTGGACACGATGGCTGGCGGGTCAAGTCATATCATCATCATCATCGTACAATATCGCCTTAGAAAAGAAACACTTGTATGTATAAAGGCGATATTTAGGAATATGAGTACAGAGGCGATATTGTACGATATTAGGCGATATTTATAATATCGATATTGTACGATATTAAACGATACTAACAATATTGGATAAGCGATATTAAACGATATTAACCGATACTTATCATATCATATTAGTGATTAGTTAATGATTAGTGATTAGTGGTGCCCTAGAGCACTGTCGCATTTTTGTTTTATAGAGGTCGCCCCCGTAAACGGCAGAGGGGTGTACCTCATCGCTGAGGCTTATACCACACCCCGTGGTCCGCCTGGTTTCCCAGGCCACTAACAAATAACAATCTGTCTGCGCTTTGCATGCTTTGGTCTATGGGCTGCTCAGAAGGGACTGCTCTAAAAATCGATCCAATAACATAGGACGAAAGGACACTTTGGCTTTGTGCATGCCCTCTCTTCATTCTTCTCTCAGCGATTTCTCCTTCTCCCTCCCTTAGCTGTCTTTCTGCTTTCATTGCTTGCAGGATGGTCTTGTATTCTTCTTTTCTTCTTCCCGTTCCTCCCTTTCTTTTTGTGATCACTTTGTGTCTGTGTGCTAGGACTGTTTCATTTAACGAGCTTCCAAGTGTGCACCTTCCTGGGCTTTCCTTGAACACTCTTCTTCTGAACGCCGCCCTCCTCAGAAACTTATCCACCGCACTATACCCTTCGTTCATCAAGAATTTGAACAGAGCCTCAGTGTACAGTCTTCCCATTTATCCTTCTCTTTTCTCTCTACAAGCTTCTCTTGCTCTCTTTTCTCTTCCCTCGTTTCAGTCTGCTCCTAATGTTCTATACATGTGCGCTCTTTTTCTATCATAAATCAGACACTCAGTCAGCATATGGATCTCATCTTCCAACACCTCTGTTTCCATCTATGATCCATCCTTTGCAAAAAGGGCAGAGTCTCTCCTCCAACGGCACTCTCTGCCCTCCTCTTTCTGGTACTTTTCCCTTTGTTCCCGCTAACGTCCTGTCTCCTACTCTGTAGGCTGTTCTCCTTCAATCTGTGTTCTCCTCTTGGTGCTACCCTTCTATAACAAAAGGGTACCCGTTCCAGTTCAAAATTTTCTTTCTCTATTTTCATTCCCTCTCTTGGTCTTTCTTCTGATGCCTTTTCAAACCAAATGAGCTGCAATCTGTTTCTGTTTGCTTTTGTTCGGTGTATATGTATCATATGGACTTTTCTTCCTTTTTCTCTCTCTTTTCTATCTCTCTCTTTCACTTCCCTCTCAATTCTCTACCTGAAGATTTCTTTCTTCCTTTCTTTTATTTCTTTATCTGTCTTGCTTGCAATCCATCTTTCTATCCTATCTACTCTTTTATTCACTGCGTGTGTCCCTATCTCTCCTGGCTGGCCTGCGAGCTTCTCTTTTAAAAAAGAATGAAGGCCTCTCTCTGTGAATAGTGTCTGTGTGTATTTCTTTAAGTACAGAAAGAAGTGAAAGGGATGCAACTCTGTTCTTCTTCCCCTCTTCAGTTCATCCTCCACTCCTCCTCTCAAGCAATGAATGACAGCCTGTCCAATCGCTTTCTTTCTCTTTTCTTTTAGTGCCTTTCTTGCCCATCTGATCGTCCTCTCTGCCACTTCAATATCAATTGGAAACATCCCCCCCTCTATCAATGTAGTGTCTGCGCTTTCTGTCTTCCTTAGCCCCAAGACCCATCTCACAAAGCGTTTTTGTTTTTCATTAAATTCTGCACAGGCCCTGTCTGTGTATGGGTGTATCTTACATCCATACATCCACACTGCATGCACCATCTGATTAAATAAATGAAAACATTCTGCAGGTGGCACGACTGGCTCTTTGGCTAACTTTCTTATCAATCTTTGCATACATCTCTCTGCTTTCACTGCTCTATCTGCCATCATTACGTCAAGGTCGCAGTTTGAGGGAAGAACCAGACCCAAAAATGGCTGTGCTTTCTCTTCTTTCAGTACCATACTGCCTATTCTGATCTCTTCTGTCTGTCTTTACCTTCCAAACCTCAGTGCTCTCGATTTGTCAGAAAAGAGGAGACGGAGCGGCTCTGCGTACTTCCTCAATCCCTCCTGCAGTTTGTTCAATTCTCTGTCTGTTGCATCGAGCAAAGTCGTATCATCATAAATAATACGGAGAAAAAATCCATCCACCTCCCATCCTCTCCGACCGGTACTTTTGGTCTTTCTCCCTGTTCTCCTATTCTCCTTCTCCCAGCCCTCCTTTCCTTTTTTACTCTTTCTGATAGGTTGTGTATGTATCTTTTGAAAAAAATGGGCCCACTGGACCCCCTTTGTTTCGTCCCTATCTGTTCTGGATACCACTTTCCTGTCCCTTTCACGCTTGCTCTTACTTTCTCGAGCGATGCCAGGGCCCATTGGATTAACTCCTCTAAAACCCCTGCCTCTCTCAGTTGCTGCTCAAGCTTGCTATGCCTGACTTTGTTAAAAGCTCGAGTGAAATCAATGAGGGCCACAATCATAGAGAGATGGTGGGCAATCACAAACAAAAGAAGAAAGATAGCATTGCATGTTCCTGCTTTCTTTCTATATGTAAACTGCCATGGGTTCTGCCTTGCTTCTCTCTGTACATTATTACCGAGAATCGTGTCCCCCCATTTTACGTCTGTATATACAAGGTGCACGTTTCTCCATCCCCCCATCACTGCCTGTGACTTGCCAAGCTTCGCCAATGCCGTCACCGGTAAATCATTCCATCCCTCTGGCCACCATGTATAACAAAAAGATGCATTGATCAAATCAGCATATACATTCACCATCACTTGAGATTTTTCATGCAACCTGAGAAGACCCGGAGGCATTCTATCCTTTCCAGCAGCCTTCTTAGGATTCCCTGCTTTTTTCATTGCCTCCCTCACTTCCTTTTCGGTAGTTATCTTTGTGTTCTTTTCTCTTACTGCTGTGCATCTTTTGCATTCTTCTTTCTTTTTTGTTTCCACTTCATCGTCTCAGAGCTTTGTCTATTTTTCCTATCCTTTCGCAACTTGTTCCATTGTGAGACTGCCCTTCATCCTCCTTGGTTCTCTCTTCTTGTTTTCTATTCCTAGTCTCCTCCAGACCCTCTAGCATCTTCCTTCTCCTATTTCCTTCCTTATTCTTTTCACCTTTCTCATTATTTCTTTGGATGCTTCCCTTTTCCCAATCATGATCCTCTCTCTCTCTACCTCTTCTAGTTGTTTTCTTCTCTCTTCGTATTCTCTCTGCCATCTCTCTTCTTGCCCTCTTTCTGTACCCTCGTCTTTCTTCTGTTTCAAGTTTTTCATTTTCCTTCTGATTTTTCTTTTGAGTGCTCTTATTTTTCTTTGCTCTGCCTTTCCTATTCTCACTGACTCATCGGCTTCTAAGGCTTTTCCATTCTCTTTTCTTTCCCTCTTCTTTTGTTGCTTTAGTGCCCACCTGTATGTTTCCTCTCTTACCTGTTTCGTTTTTTTTTATTCATAAGGATCAAACAATTTTCATAGGCGATTTATGGCGATATTATACGATGTTTGCCGATATTTAGGAAGGACGGAAGGAAAGAAGCTGCCAGTGAGGAAGGGAGGGAGGAAGAAAGGAAGAGGGAGCGAGGGAAGGAAAGAAGGAAGGAAAAAAAGAAGGACTCAAGGAAGGAACGAAGGAAGGAAGGAAGGAAGAAAGAAAGGAAGCCTGAGGAAGGAAGAAAAGAAGGAAGGAAGGAAGGAAAGAAGGAAAGAAGGAAGGAAAGAAGGACTCAAGGAAGGAATGAAGGAAAGAAGGAAGAAAAGAAGGAAGCCTGAGGAAGGAAGAAAAGAAGGAAGGAAGGAAGGAAGGAAGGAAAGAAGGAAGGAAGGGAGGAAGGAAGAAAGGAAGGAAGGAAGGAAGAAAGGAAGGAAGGAAGAAAGGAAGGAAGGAAGGAAGGAAGGAAAGAAGGAAGGGAGGAAGGAGGGAAGGAAGGAAGCAAGGAAGGAAGGAAGGAAGGGAGGAAGGAGGGAAGGAAGGAAGGGAGGAAGGAAGGGAGGAAGGGAGGAAGGGAGGAAGGAAGGAAGGAAGGAAGGAAAGAAGGAAGGAAGGAAGGGAGGAAGGAAGAAAGGAAGGAAGGAAGGAAAGAAGGAAGAAAGAAAGGAAGGAAGGAAGAAAGAAAGAAATGAAGGAAGGAGAGAAGGAAAGAAGGAAGGAAGGAAGGAAGAAAGGAAGGAAGGAAGAGAGGAAGAGAACTTGAAGCGTGCATTGCACAAGATTGATTTAGTTATCAGAGTTGCTGCTTAACCTAGGAACCACCCACACCCAGAGATTTGGTGGGGCTCTAGAGACAGAAACAGCCGTGGTTAAAAACTCATATCTTCGTGCCATTTCCTCGGTGATATCAGGCCCCCCTCTGACTATTCCAAAGTCGTCATAGCCCCCATCAATGGCTCCAACCACAAAGTCTTTCTCGGCAGTTTGGACCTTGCTGTCCCTCTGTGTAAAGGGCTCCACCAGGGAATACCTAGGGGAATACTCTTGGACAAACACACGGATAGAAGGAAGGAAGTCTGTAAGGATGGAAGGAAGGATGAAAGGAAGGAAGGAAAGGAAGGAAGGGAAAGAAGGAAGGAAGGAAGAAAGGAAGGAAGGAAAGAAGGAAGGAAGAAAGGGAAGGAAGGAAGGGAAGAAAGGAAGGAAGGTCTCCGGAAGGAAAATGCTTGCCTCGCTGTTGTATGGATGAGAGAGGAAAAGAAAGAGAGACGTCAAGCTGGGGGAGGATACACTCACTGCTTGTACTGCAGAACTGCTGAGAAGTCTCCTCACGCTGCACGCATTCCTGAATTTTTGGTAGAGCCTCTTTGAAAAATGAATTTTATGGTTTTTAAAGGGGGTTTTAGGATGGTTTTACGGGGGTTTTCACCCCTCAAAAGAAGACTTTTTGCCTATAAATGAATTTAAATTTTGGTAGCTCATGACTAAAACGTGAACCAATGGTTCATGAGTGCATGCAGCACGAGTCTCCTTTCTGTCAGCATAAGGGTCTATCTTGCCAAGGAAAATGTTTGCCTCGCCTAGTTGCCTCGCTGTTATGTGGATGGGGAGAGAGGAAAAGAAAGAGAGACATCAAGCTGGAGAAGGATACACTCACTGCTTGTGCTGCAGAACTGCTGAGAAGTCTCCTTTCTGTTAGCACAAAGGTTTGTCTCGCCAACAAAAATGTTTGCCTCACTGTTGTATAGATGGGAAAAGAGGAAAAGAAAGAGAAACGTCAAGCTGGGGGAGAATACACTCACTGCTTGTGCTGCAGAACTGCTGAAAGGTCTCTTTTCTGTCAGTACAAGGGTCTGTCTCGCCAAGAAAAATGTTTGCCTTGCTGTTGTATAGATGGGGAGAGAGGAAAAGAAAGAGAGACGTCGAGCTGGGGGAGGATACACTCACTGCTTGTGCTATGGAACTGCTGAAAAGTCTCCCTTCTGTCAGCACAAGGGTCTGTCTTGCCAGGGAAAAATGTTTGCCTCGCTGTTGTATGGATGGAAAGAGAGGAAAAGAAAGAGAGACATCGAGCTGGGGGAGGATACACTCACTGCTTATGCTGCAGAACTGCTGAGAAATCTCCTTTCTGTTAGCACAAGGGTCTGTCTCGCTAAGGAAAAATATTTTCCCGCTGTTGTACAGATGGCGGATGCCAAGAGAAGAAACGAAAGAGTCGAACACTCTACAAATATGACACACTAGGATGTGCAGCGTTAATGCTCCAAGCGACCTAGCTTCATTTTTGCCTCAAAGGCAGGTTGACAGGCCGACAAGAGAACTCTGGGAAAAGTCGTAACAAGGATACACTCTCAAAAATCAGTGGAGACGATGGAACGAAAATCACAGCTGCACTGAGGCCAGCGTACTGCATGGGAAAGCGATGGAGCTCTACAATGTGCAATGGAAACACCTAAATCTCTAAGCAGTTCAGAGCCAATTGAATCTTTTTGAACTGATCGAAGGAACGCAGAGCTGTTGAGGCACTGAGTTTTGCGATGAACGTTTAAAATCACCCGTGCCATGCGGTCAATGGGGGGGTATACCCCATTGAAGCCGACGATGACGAGGGCTTTTTTGATGATGACGGACAGAGCTTCAATGAACCCCCCCCCTATTCAGCCCCTCTCTATTGACTCTCACTGCCGCCTTCAACTACAACGTCCTCTTCTGGCAGGCAGTGCATAAGGATGAGAGCGGATGACCTGCAGCTACTGACCATGCGACTGGCCACGGTCAACAAAAACCTGAGGAAAGTGAGAAGGGGATCAAAGTTTGTCGTCAAGTGAAAGAGACATGCCGTTTCCAGCCATCTCCTGCAAGGTTTGCGAAGCAAGCCAGACAAACACTTCCAGAACTTCATCTTACGATGTAGTCTGACATATTTTTGATAGGTGTCTATTGAGGAGTATCTGTAGGTGGCCATATTGCACATGTATACAGGGCCATTTTCACCTAGCTCCATGCCCTTTGCTTCTTCCTGTTTTGCTCTTCTATCTTCTATCTATGAAAGATAGAGCTCGGGCCCGGGCTCGAAAAGAGAAGATCAGCAATGTGACCACCCGGTATATGAAGCATCAATTTGACAGAGCTTCGCCCGGCTTGCTGGCACAATGGGTGGGTTTCTTTGTTCCCTTCCTTCCTTCCTTCCTTGTTTGCTTCCTTTAAAATCGTTCTCTTATTCCTTCCGTCCTTCCTTCTCTTTTTTCCTCTCTCTGTGCTCCACGCTCTTGGCCCTGTGTTGGTGTGTGTCTGTATTCCTCTCGCTCTGCATGTGTATGTGTGTATGTATGTGTATATGTGTATGATCCCCCCCCCCGATGATGACAGTGGTGTGCCTGCCACTATCGGAGGGGGGCACACAGACATGTAGGCACTCAGGGACGCACCACCGAAAAAATACAGGCCAGTGAGTCATTCAGTCAGCCAGCCAGCCAGTTAGTCAGTCAGTCAGTCAAACAACCAGTCAGTGAGTCAGTCAGTCAGTCAGTCAATCAGTCAGTCAGACAACCAGTCAGTGAGTCAGTTAGTCAGTCAGTCAGTCAGTCAGTCAGTCAGTCAGACAACCAGTCAGTCAGTCAGTCAGCCAGTCAATCAGTCAGTCAGACAACCAGTCAGTGAGTCAGTCAGTCAGTCAGAAAGTCAGTCAGTCAGTCAGTCAGTCAGTCAGTCAGTCTGTATGTGTGTTTATATGTATGTATGTATGTATATACGTATGTGTATGTATATGTATATATGTATCCCCCCCCGATGATGACAGTGGTGTGCTTGTCACTGTCAGAGGGGGCACATAAACATGTAGGCACCCAAAGAGGCACTAAGGCAGACATACAGGCCAGCTAGTCAGTTAGTCAGCCGCAGTCAGTCAACCAGTCAGTCAATCAGAAAGTTAGTCTGCTAGGCAGTCAGCAAGTCAGTCAGTCAGTTACTCAGTGATCCCTTCAGTCAGTCAGTCAGTCAGTCAATCAGAAAATCAGAAAGTCAGGCAGTCAGGCAGTTAGCCGATCAACCAGTCAGTCAGCCAGCCAGACAACCAGTCAGTCGGTCAGTCAGTCAGGCAGTCAGTCAGTCAGTCAGTCTGTGTCTATTTGTGCGTGCGTGCGTGTGTGTATGTGTATGTGTGTGTGTGTGTGTGTGTGTGTGTATGTATGTGTGTGTATGTGTGTGTGTGTGTGTGTGTGTGTGTGTCTAGGTATGTGTATGTGTGTGTGTGTATGTGTGTGTGTGTGTGTGTGTGTGTGTGTATGTGTGTGTATGCGTATGTGCTTTCTGTCCCCAGTCTCACTGTTCTACTTGTTCTGGTTCAAGAGATATGCCTGCGTGTCTACATATTTTCTTCTTTCTCTCTGCAGGTGAGTTGAGGGTCCATGGAGGTAGAAGCAGTGCGGGTATTTTGCAGGCAACGTCGCCTACCTGTTACAAATGGAGGGGTTCAAGAGGTACAGGATGAACGTTTTTCTGCCTCCAGTCTCACTTATCCACTCCTTCTGGTTCAAGAGGTATGCCTACATGTCTACATGTCTTCTTCTTTCTCTGTGCAGGTGAATTGATGGTGTATGGAGGTATAAGCAGTTGGGATGTTTTGCAGGGAGAGATGTTGAATTGGAACAAGTGGAGGGGATCAAGAGGTACAAGATGGATGGCTTTCTCCCTTTTTGTCTCATTGTCCCACTTGTTCTGGTTCAAGAGTTATGCCTGCGTGTCGGTACATTTTCTTGCTTCGATCTGCGTGCAGGTTTGTCGGGAGGGCCTAAAGGCACAATTCATTGACGGTGTTTTGTGCAGAAGGGCTTAGCTTTGTCGAAAGACACAGGAAAAGTGGCTTTTCAAGCTCCGTTGGACTGTCTTACTTCCTTTGGATCGAGAGTGGTGTGAGCATATGTCTGCATGTCTGCATGACTCCCTAATCTACAGGTAGTACTTAAAAGTCCAGTACTCATAACTTTTGAACCAAAAAGAATTAGAAGCTGAAATTAAGACAGTAAAACCTTCTTACATTCACCTTTGATGCTAGAAACTAGACTAGAAACAGGTTTTTTAATACTATAGGAAAAAAATATGTTATGTTATGGCAATGTTATTTAGATTGAAAATCAGGCTCAGGCTAGGATCACTAGGTATAGCTACGTTCACTTTCAATCTGAAAACGTAAATGTTATAATAGAGATTCTAGAAAATCGATAGTCTCTTCAAACAGCTGAGATCTTATGTTGTCTGTGCACGAATGTGTTGGTAGGAGCACACGGTCAATCTACCATAATCCAGTACAATCCAACAGGCTGCTGTCTGATTCAATTAGAATTCATCGAATACATGCTAATTAACCGACATACAAAACATGCATGCATGCAAAAAACTTTGGAGACTGAAGCTTCGCATACATGCCGAGCTAAACATTAATAGCTCGAAATCAGCATACCAATTAATCGCAGTATTACGTCGATCTTTACAAGCCGATGGATAGACTGTAGGCATGATTAGAGAACACACGTAGTGTCCCGTGCGTGACGCCCCTCCATATCCATACCGCTGTCTTTTGTCTATCGCTGACGGTTCTCAGGTGCACTTGCGGAAGCAAACAACAACAAAAGGCTGTAACGTTGGAAATCAGTCATATGTAGATTATTTCAGGACAAAACAAAGAAAGAACAAACGCGCCTTCCAAAGAGAACGAAGGCCATCATCACCAGTCCGACGGACTGTAGACATGAACAAATCAAGTAAAAACGAAAAAGGCCATCTCAGAATATACAACTCCAAAAACAGAAAAGTAAGTTCGTCAAGCAAGACAACCGTAGGTGCATTACAACAAAGAAGGGTCCGGATAAGATGAGAGGATATTAGGCCCTTCTTGGCCGAAACAGAAGGAACACAGGAGAAAACATGCATCACACGCACTCTACGAAGTGAAGGTAGGTTAGGAAAAGACGACCATCCTTCAGAAATAGGCAACAGAGAAAAAGCAACCAAATCACGAAAGAAATTAAGAAGAACATCCCGGTTAGGATTAACAACAGCAAAAAGCAAAATCAAAGGAGATTCCGGTAAAGAGAAAAGACGCAAACTAAGCACCGTAGATCCCTTCTGACGTTCTAAAACGCACGGAGGACTGTAGAAGTCTTCCTCAAGTAACTTTTCCATCATGGGGTCATTTGGCATGTTACTCATACCACAGTCAGACCTAAAAACAATCGTTCTATCGTCCATATATCTCCCTGTCATCCATTTCTCCCCCCTCCGTGAAGGCTTTGATCTCATCAATACAACAGAGTATTCTTTCTACGCCGCAAAAAATCGGGCCCCACCAGGAGAGCAAGGACTCCCTTGAGGAAACCCTTTATGCTGTCTGACCATCTTCCCTCGAACCCGAATTACATTCGAAACAAAATCAAGATTAATTATACGAGTCAGCATATCAAGAAGGCAAGAAAGTGCATTTGCATAATTGTAGTGGGAGGATAAAAAAGCAACAGATTTTAAGTAACATGTCCGAGAATACCACTAAGTCTTCTCACCCTCTCCCGGACCCGCCTCCTTAATACAAAAAGACTTATGAGTGGGTAACATAACAAAACGATATCTAGAGGAAGAATGAATGAAATGAACAAAGTTATTCAAACAAGAAAGGAAATCAGCTCTAGGTAGAGAAGGAAAAAATGCTTTTATGTCGTCCACCAGCAGACCAAGTCCACCCCAAGGCCAATACAAATTAGAAGAAAGATAAGAGCCACGATCTGCAAGTCTCCCAAACCCTGAATTAAAGATTCCAACCTTATCCTGAAAAGCAAAGACAGAGTCAAAGTTACAATGTGGCGAAAAGTAAGAAAGACAGCCATTCAAAGTCTTGCAAAGGAAAGAAAAAATCTCACGTCTGGTATGTCTCTTATAAGATACCAATGGCCTGTACTTCAAAGAGGACTAAGACTCAGGGAGATCCCCCTCAACTCCCCAAGATTTACGTTTCACCCAAAGGATCCCAATCCCAAAGTGGTGTTTCTTTCTGTCAAATTTCTTGAACTGATTCAAAAAAGACACCCATGCATCCTTTTCATTCGGAAAACCATTCTCCAGAAGGTCCACAGAGGCAGAAAACTCACCCTCTCCAATTCTTCCATAAGAAGAATTAAAAAGAAAAGCTCTCGCCACTGCCTCAATGTATTTCTCTTTGCACAAAAAAGCCAGATCTCCTCTGGCCTTGTCAACTGGTACAACCGCTAGAGCAGTCAATAACCTTCTTATTGCCACAGACTTCCTTGGGACGGCTGGCCCCTTTCTCATTTGCCTGAGCACACGAAAGCGTTGAAACCCACCGCTCCCGAAAGTCGGCAACCATTGCAGGAGACAAGACCCCTTTCATTGACCTGCTTCTTGTATTTTCCTTCCCTCTCCCCCTTCCCATTGTCCTCCCTAGACCAACCCCCTCCCAAGTGCCACCATCAGAAGCGAGAACAGAACGGAGGAAAGACTCAATACCCTTCGAAACAACATTCCATGCACCAGTGTTAGGCCATAATTTGGCCTTGGAAGAAAAGTGAGGGGGAAGAGAGAAGAAAGATCTAAGAGAGGAAGACGCAGACAGTAGACAACACACATGACCATCAAGCAGAGGAAGATCAAATAATTCTGCAATTTCTATACAACGACATGACGATCCACAAGAAGAACCATCACCTCCTCCTCCTTCCCCACAAATCCCATATGTATTGTCCAAAGTTTGTTGAAGATCAGTCAGCTCTGTGGGGAGAAGGCGAAGCCTCACGTTTGACAATGGAGACATAGTTTTCCTTATCTCCTCGAACATGGCAAAATAAAAAGATCGGAAAAAAGATAAATCAGCGAGGGGCATCCGAATCGTAATCAGCTCCCCTCTGAGCAAAGTCGCTGCTGACCAGCCATTCAACTCGCACATTCGTCTCACATTCAAGTCAAAAGTTGCCCTCCCTCCCCCAAGAATCCCGCCCCTGGGCACCATGCGCATACATGCACTCAAATCATTCTTCGTCGCATCAAATGAACGAAGAGACGAATCGGGAAGGACCTTCTTGAATAATGCAGTCAGCAGTCGTGCACAAAAAAGAGAAATCACATCCCCTTCCCCTCTTTTTGCCCCCACACCCTCTTCGCCAGTGACCCTGTAGAGGAAAAGAGAGCGAGATTGGAAAATGCCTCCTTTATCAACTCCTCCTACTAACTTCGACATGTGAACAGAAGATTCAAGTCTCCTCCTCAGACTTGAAACCCTGTCACTACACCTGCACGGAATTGAGTGAACATCCCTTTTATTAGGGTCCCTCAAATTACATACTGGGTCATTCTTGAATCTCCTCAACACACCAACGGTATTCCATGTAGGTTTGTATGCACGAATACATAAGTACTCCATCATGCGCAAATTCATCTGACCACTCCCAATCTTTGCAATAAGAAGGATAACAAAGAGGCTGTGTCTGGAAGCATCAGTAGACAAAACAGAATAGAAGCGATGTGCATACCCACGACCCGTCTTATTACATTTCCTCCCAACGCGACGCGGTTTTAATGCACTTATGAGGTGCTGAAAGAACCGATCAAGCGCCCTACCAACGGTATTTCTAATATAAAAGCCTCTCTTCCATCGTGACCAAATCAAATATATTACTCCCTTGTCCCACCATAATACATCCTCTCCCACCCCAGCACAAGCATCCTTGACCTCTCTCAAAAAGGAAGAATATTTCGTATCAGACAGGCCCAACACTGTACGTTACCATGTAGAAGCAGCCAGCGAATGGGAATATACAAGTCTCTTCAAACATTTCTGACCAAACCCTCTCTTAAAGACAGTCCGAAGCTTGTAAGAAGGATTCATCACATCCTCAGGGGATGCAGGCATAACATGGAGAGTGTATGAAGGTGGCTGTGTCGTCTGAATGACAAGAACTGTCGTTAATGGGCAATCGTATCTGTGAATCTCCGATGCGCAAACAGGACAGGCTTGAACTGCGTGCACATGGAGGGATACAACAAACATCCGCACCCCAGCCAATCTGAGGGAAAGACGATCAAGGTCAAACTCCAACTCCACTTTCTCTCTCACACTTTCCCTGCCAAAACCCCTTCCATTCCCTGTATCCTTAATTCCCAATCACTCCAACCAGTTCCCTCACTTTCTCATGCAATTCATCAGACAAAGACAACAAAAAAAAAGAATCAAAATTAATTTGAACATTCAACTGACCACTGCTCCTCCCGACATGCTCCTCAGTCCCTAGTCAATCAGGTCCCACCTGGCGACCCCCCATTCCCTTCCTCCCTTCTCCCTCCTTCTCCTGCTGTAGACAGAGAGCCTCAACCCTCTTCTTCTATATGATGAAAGCATAAACGAGTTCCAGAAGGTCACAGCCCTCCAAATCCCCGTCCACTGCACTGTCCCTCAGCGCTGAGATCATCTCCTTCCTCACTTGGCCCCGCCGTGTTTCATTACACATGACAGACACCATCAGTCTGGCATCATCTATATATTCTTGCCAGAGTTTCCCTCCCAAACCTCCATTCTTCAGTTGTCGATACACCGGAAGGTTGACCAGTGTCTTGTATGCGGTCTTCCCACCTACTATCAGCATATTAGAGGGGAAGATTTGCACTCCATTCATTGTGGGCCTGTCCCTCCCGGCGGACGACGGTTTGAAGGGCGTCACAGCTCTCTTTCACATCTGCTGACCCTCCCCCTCTCTCTCCCCCATGGATCTCGGGGTCACGAACCCCGAGTCTATCATTCCCTGCTTCCCCTCCAAGGAATGCGTTACCTGCCTCATTCGCTTAGGTGACCCTCTCCCTGCCTGTCTACCAAAGCCATCCTGCATCCCTCCCCCCCCTACCCCGTTTACCCCTGCATTGCCGTTCATTCTCGGGTTTCCATTAGGCACTATCAGGCTAATTCCCCCATCCCCCTTCTTCCCATCATTCATCCCTCTCTTCACCATTCCACCTCCCCCAGTCTGGCGTACATCGACCCCTGTGTTCGGAATCCCCTTCTCCGTCACCCCAGGGCCATCTACATCTACGTCCTCAACTGTGATCCCTCCTGATTAGATATCACAGGTCGGGTATATAGAGTGTTTCCATATGTTCATAACTTTTAAACCAAAAAGAATTAGAAGCTAAAATCAATTAAGACAGTAAATTTCTGAGTAAAACCTTCTTACATATACCTTGGATACTAGAAACAGGTTTTTTAATACTATGAAAAAAAAATGTGTGGTGTTATGGTAATGTTATTTAGATTGAAAGTCAGGCTCAGGCTAGGATCACTAAGTATGATAGCTTTTGAACCTAAAAAAAATAAAAGCTGAATTTACGAAAGTAAAGTCTTTTTATACATGCACCTTTGATACTATACACAATTTTTACACTAGACTATACAAACAGTTTTTTTAATACTAGAATAAAAAACTGTTAATTATACTTCGCGCATGTTGTCCCACACTACGTCAAAGAAAACTGTTGGCGTCACCCTTTTGTTTCTTTTCATTTCTGATTGCATTAGGCTTGATGCTGTTTGTAGTTGTTGGTGTTTGCATGAATTGATCGTTTCAATGTATGTCGGTTACACTGTTTGCTGCTGATTCAATTGTGCATGTCTTGTGATGTTTGCATTTCGTTTGTGATGGCTTCGTCACTAGCGCAAACAATGAGTGGTTTAAGGCACCCATCTTCGCCAGCTAGGCATCATAGCGAAAATAATCTGCGCGCGCGCGTTGGCATATGAAAAATTTAAGCAGCGATCAGTGTATGGACGATCGCCCCCGGCGTCCCCCCCCAAAAGCCGATGTACCTAGCGACTTTGGCCGCGCGGGGCGCTCCGCTGTCCATCAATCAGACCTCACATACGGAAGACCTACCTAGGCACCTTCTACAAACAGCTTCGTCGCCTTCGAAGGCTCTTATAAGACCTACCTAGCTCTCTTTAGCCCTAGTCTCCAGCCGGCTGCTTTGCCGTCTGCTTTAGAGGTACAGTGAAGGTAGCAGTCTTTCATAGCGGTCTTCGCCGTCTGTTGAGGAGAAGACCGTGCCGTCTCCTACCGTCTCTGACCATATCTTTGGCCATCTACGTCCCAAAAACTTTAATTGAATTATGCACCGACATCTCTACGTTAGCCCTCTATAGGCTCAGGAGAATTTGTAGGTGACCGTATTGCATAAGTGTGCAGATCCTTCGTGTCAGACAGCCAGTCAGTCAGTAAACGTGCAAGAAAGTCAGCGAGTCAGCCATTTAGCCAGTCAGGCAGTCACTCAGCCTGTAAGCCAATCAGTCAGCCACAGAATCAGCCTGTAAGCCAGTCAGTCAGTTAGTCAGTCAGTCAGTCAGTCACTCAGTCAGTTAGACAGTCAGTCAGCTAGTCAGTCAGTCAGTCAGTCAGTCAGTTGGACAGTGAGTCAGTCAGTCAGTCAGCCAAGTCAGCCAGCCAGTCAGTCAGCCAGTCACTCAACCTGTAGACAAGTCATTCAGCCAGTCAGTCAGCCTGTAACACACTCAGACAATCAGTTAGCCAGTCAGTCAATCAGTCAGTCAGTCAGTCAGTCAGTTAGTCAGTCAGTCAGTCAGTCAGTCAATCAGTCAACATGCAGTCAGTCAGTCAGTCAGTTCGCCAGTCAGTCAGTCAGTCAGTCAATCAGTCACTCAGTTA
>JAHBMJ010005937.1:0-22500 GCA_018398765.1 Chromera velia | reverse complement strand
CAGAGTACGCTTAAGGCCTGGAGCTCTGGTACCCTTCCACGGAGAGAGCGCACCAAAAGAAGAAAGAAAGAAACAGAAGAGAATGAAGAAGGAGAAAAAGGAAAAGAAAAGACAATATAGTCTATCTGTCTGTCTGTCTGTCTATCTATAAAAGATGAAGAAGAGATAGAGATAATTGGAGAGAAATGAAAATGACAGAATAATGAAGAGGAGAGACAAGAAGTTAGTCGGTGTGATGGACTTGGATGGAGACACTCGTAAACTTGAAGGGTGAAATTGAGGTGTGTTTCATTTATAGTCCAAACCACATCTTTTCTTTTCTTTCATTTGGTGGTTTGAGTGTGCTTGGGTGTGAGAGGACATTGAAGAGGAAAGAAAAGGAAAATGAAGAAGAGAAGAAGTGTTGGTGTCGCTGGGCCGGTAGGCTCGGTGACGCCAACAACTTTCTTCTCCTCCGTGTGTGTCAACATGCGCTTCGCGCATGTTGCTCCACACTACGTCAAAAAAAACTGTTAGCGTCACCCTTTTGTTTCTTTTCATTTCTGATTGCGTTGGGCTTGATGCTGTTTGTAATTGTTGGTGTTTGTATGAATTGATCGTTTCAATGCATGTCGGTTGCACTGTTTGCTGTTGATTCAATTGTGTATGTCTTGTAATGTTTGCATTTCGTTTGTGATGGCTTCGTCACTAGCGCAAACAATAAGTGGTTTAAGACACCTATCTTTGCTAGCTAGGCATCATAGCGAAAATAATCTGCATGCGCGCGTTGGCATACGAAAAATTTAAGCAGCGATCAGTGTATGGACGCATGCGATGCCTGATGTCAGCGTTTGAAAATTAACCGGGGATCGAATGCGCATATGCATGAGAGTGGTTTCTTGATTCGAACTTCTGCATTATAAGTGGTGTGTTGGTCCTTTTTCGTTTGTTAGTCAAATGCTGAAGATGAAGAGGCAAAGAGACAAAGACTGCCTGCGCAGTGACGGAAGAATCAGACAAAAAGCCATGATGATGATGGTATTAATTGCTATATAGATTGAAAGTGATGTTAAGATTTAATAATAAAATTTACAAAGTATAGCTGCGTTCACTTTTAATCTCAAAAAGTAGATTAATATTCATAACTTTTAAACCAAAAAGAATTAGAAGCTAAAATTAAGATAGTAAAACCTTTTTACACACACTTTTCATACTAGAAAGTTAAAGGTAGAAACAGCTAGCTTTTATAATACTAGAAAAAAAATATGTTATATTATGGTAATGTTATTTATAGATTGAAAGTCAGGCTCAGGCTGGGATCACTAGGTATAGCTACATTCACTTTTAATCTGAAAAAGTAAATATTTATAACTTTTAAACCAAAAAGAATTTAAAAAAGAAATCAAAACAAGAAAGCTTTTTTATATACACCTTTAAAACTAAAAACAGGTTTTTCACGAATGCCGGGGGCGAGTGAGGTGCCCCCGTAAAGCGGTGCATTTCCGTAAAAAACTTGTTCTCATAATTGGTAATGAGTTAGAAGCTGAAACTTTGTGTAAGAAAACGTTGTAACGATGGAAAAAGAACTATAGAACAGATTTTTAATATCATTTCTAGAAACATAGGCTGCCATACAAATTTTTTGACTTTGAAGCCATTTTTTAACGGTTTTGAATAGTAAAAAAAATGGTATAAAACGTGAAAAATTTGTATGGCAGCCTATGTTTCTAGAAATAATATAAAAAATCTGTTTTATAGTTCTTTTTCTATCGTTACAACGTCTTCTTACACAAAGTTTCAGCTTCTAACTCCTTACTAATTATGAGAACGAGTTTTTTGCGGAAAAGCGCCGGTTTCCTATGCAGAGGGGGGGGGCAAAAAGCACCCCACTCGCCCTCGGCATGCGCAGTACTAGAAAAAAATGTGTTATATGTTATGGTATTACTATATCTAGATTGAACTTGAAAGTGGGGCTAGGATCACTAGGTATAAGTACTTTTCTGTAGGAGTTTCTCTTGATCGAATCAGAAAGAGTAAGACAGTGACACTGGGAGTGAACAGACGTCCAACCTGTACCTCTCAAAAACTCCTAAAACCGCAAGGCCAGCGACTTTCCCTGCAAAACGCCCCCACTGCTTGCATCTTCCTTCCGTCATTCACTCATTCTTTCCTTTCCTTCTTCTTCCCCTCTTTCCCACATTCCTTCCTTCCTTCCTTCCTAGCTTCCTTCCTTCCTTCCTTCCTTCCTTCTTTCCTTCCTTCCTTCCCTCCTTCCCTCCTTCCTTCCTTCCTTCCTTCCCTCCTTCCTTCCTTTTTTCCTTCGTTCCGTCCTTCCTTGAAAAGTTCCTTCCTTCCTTCCTTCCTTCCTTCCTTCCATCCTTCCTTCCTTCCTACCTTCCTTGCTTTCTTCCTTCCTTCCTACTTACCTACCTTCCTTCCCCTCTACCTTTCTTCCTTCCTTCCTTCCTACCTACCTTCCTACCTCCTTTCCTTGGTTGAAGAGTCCTGTCTTTCCTTCTGCCTATCTTCCAACTCGGCAAATGCTTCTCACAAAAAAATAACATGAAAGAAGCGAATGTTAAACAAGAGAGGCAGGCAGGCAGACAGGCTGGCCAACTGACAGACAGACAGACAGATAGACTGAAAGGGAGGAAGGCAGACAAGTAGGCAGGTAGACAGAATGACAAACAAACAGGCAGGCAGGCAGACAGGCAGAAAGGCGGGAAGGCAGAGAGGCAGAAACGTAAAAGGCAGAGAGGTAGAGAGGTAGAGAGGTAGAAAGGCAGGCAGACAGATAGACAGGCAGGAAGGAAGCAGCAGGCAAAAAGCAGATACACAGTCTGAGACAAACAGGCAGGTAAACAAACACTTTCAGGTACGCAAGGAGGCAACCAAGTAGACAGATAGGCCAGCAGTGGCAGGTAAAAGGCAAAAAGACAGGCAGTTAGGCAGAATGACAGACGAGAGCAGAGTGGCCGACATACAGATAGACAGATGGACAGACTATATCATACGGACAGACAGACAGACAGACAGACAGACAAACAGACAGACAGACAGACAGACAGACAGACAGACAGATAGAGAGACCCTCCCTCCTCCCCCAGTCCCTCGCCTCCACCACCTTCCTTCGGCAGCAGAAACGAAAACGAGTGGCCAGCCGATTCAGCCTGGACTAGGTCGGAAAAAAGAAATGACATCATCTCACTGTGCAGCTCTTTCAAAGCCTGCTGTGCTTGGGGGGTATCTTCAGAATCTTCCTCTGGCAGCTTTGTGCTGGGCCAAAAGCCCATGCACATCTTTCCTAAGTCACTCTGCATCAAGTTTAAATCAAAAGATGTGCTGGATAAGTACATCGGGGTCAGCCTCTTCTTAGCCATCCCGTCTCTGTTGAAAATCACCGGCAAAATCCCCCTCTCTGGTTCTGCTTCTGCTACAGAGGCGGGGATCAGCGACTAAAAAGCGTCTAAAAAGAAATTTCCGGAATTTGCATGTGGCCCATATACCCTCTCCTGCTCCTGGGTCCCTCCAATACCCCCCGGGCCTGCTTTCTCCTGGTAGATCTCTTCGGGGTGCGTCCGAATGGATCGATGACCCTTCGGCCACCGACGGCATGCGCGGGTGATCATGTGCTGCAACATCTCCAGTGGGTTTCTGTAAAAGAGGGTGAATTCCCTCTGTTTCTTTGTCTTCGTATTGATCAAAGAAGGGTTCTGAAACGTCTTTGAGTGGAACTGGGGGACAACAGACACACGCCCTTCCTGTACCATTTTCTGATACTCCAACTGAAACTTTTTTCTCAGAGTCCTGATGGCCTGTCGGGTCTGACCTATCCCCTGGCGCCCTCCCTTCAGGAGGTCTGCCAAAGAGAACTCCGGATCTTGGAGCATATTCAGGAGTTTGGTTGCTTTTGAATCACTCAGCCCTATTTGACTGATCACAAACAGAAACCTCGCTTGACTGTACGAGATATACTGCCAGCTGTATGGAGACTCTCCAGCCTAGCTCTCCAGCGAGAGCATCTTCCCCCCAATCACTGCCAAAGTCAGAGCTGGCTTTGGATTCAAGTTCAAAACGATCATCGCTACCGATGTCCTCCCACTCACCTCGAACATCGCTACCAATGTCCTCCCACTCTGCTTTCACTTCTGCTTCTTGAATATCTTCTTCAAAGCCACCGAGGTCAAATTGGAGATGTTCCCCCCCCCTCGCCTTGGCTGCACTACTGGAAAGCTTCAAGTACTCTTCAGGGTTATCGATTCTATATATCAGACGCAAATGTTTGACTACAAGGGAGTTTTTTGCGAGATCACCCCCCGAAGTTCGGAAAACACTGAAACACCCAGGTCCCGGGCAAGCCCAACACCCCTCTGGCACCTCTTCGTCTCTCTGTTTTATTCCAATCCAAGCGCCGGCATTGCCCCTTCCTTTCTTTCCGAGGCCTTTTCCTCGGGGCACTCTGATAGGCATTTGCAGACACGTCCAGCAGACACGTGTACAGCCAAGGATCTTGACACAAACAGTATATTGAAAACAGAGACGGACTCTGAACCTTTGATGCCCACTTTGGAATTCTGCAACGCAACAGCTGGCGCCATGGATAATTATCTTTGATTCTCAGGGGATGCAGGATCTCCAACTGCAGTACAGTAGAGATGAATCGGACCTCAGATCGAACCTCACTTGCAGCTGCGACATTTGACGTGAAGTTCGATGGCTGTTCGTTGCTTCAAGTTAGGCTTCTTCACCATCACTGCATGTTGCATCGTGTTGCGTAGACGGGGTGACTGCATGTCGCGGCAAGATCCCGCGCCGGGACCGCGTGTGGCCCACAGCCCGGCCGGCCCGGCCAGCCGAGCGCGGAATAGCCACTCACTCACTGCAAAAAAAAAAAGTTGACGGTGATGGTCAACTTTCACTTTTACTGTGAACGTCCGGTCGACCGAGTCTGGCCGTGGAGAAAGAAGGATGACAAGAGCTCAGCCATAGTGAAAAAGACAGAGACTACAAAATTCTACTGAGAACTGTCAGAGAGGTCGTGCAGAGTTGCAGTTGATATCTAGGTGCTTATCCGTCCGTCTGATTGACTGTTGCACCATTGTTCATTGACACAGGTTTGTTGTTCTGCGTTGTTCCGTTCCATTCCGCTCGCTGTTCCTGTTTCCAGGAGCTTGTTGCTGCAATGTCTACACAAGAAGAGGGACGTAGACGAGGCAAGCTGAAGCGAAACGCTTCAGACTCGGGCTTGTCCGTTGTCTCAGTTCTCGATGGAGATGATAGGCCCGGGGGAGACGGAGAGAAAGAACGAATTCGAGTGTCGAACCCTGCCTCAAAGAAAAGCCAAAAGAAAGAGAAGGTCACAGATGCCAAGGAAGGAGATCCTACGAAGAGAGAGAAAGCAGAAACGCGTGCAGGGAAGGGTGACCGTGACAGAGGGAAAGAGAAGAATAAGAAGAGAAAGGAGAAAAAAGATACACAGACGTCAGACAGTGATGAGTCCGAAAAAGAAAACACCAAACCCAAGCCTGGTTTCTTTGTTGGTCACTACCGTTCAGAGAGAGAAAAGAAGTGGAGAAAGAAGGTGGGGAAGCACCGTCATCTGCTCGTAGACCTTCTCAACGTGCGTTTGACAGACTTCGAGACTCACTTTGTAGAGAAGATGGAGAACAGAATGCATGCAATCCTTCGAGAACCTCGCCCCGTAGATATCCAAAAAGTGCCTCTGTCGGTGACTGCTGTTACTCCCCCGTCGTCTGCATCCGCAGTCTCGTCTCCTTCAGAGCCCCCACCCACATCCGCCGTCCAGGCAAAACAGAACTTGAACCTCCTGAGAAGACGCCAGCGAGGACCCAACGAGGCATCCCAGCGTTTCAGCAAATATATGGAGGAAGTTGCAGAGAGGAAGGATGCACTTGAGATGAGAAACCTCTTCTTCTTAATGACAAGGTGGGCAGAACGGTCTTTCAGTCATCGCTTTCTGACTTGCTTCCTTTGTTTTTCCTCTCTTTTGTATCATCTTCACCTCCGGTAATCATTTTCACAGGTTGAAATAATGATGATTCGACTGAATAATCATTATTTCACTGGAGACAACACAGCGGCACAACCAATCATGGTGCATGCTGGGCTTGATGAGACTTAGTGATGAAGAGTCTTTGCTCTCCCTCTTTCTGTGCAGGGGTGATGTGATGAGGGCAGATCCCGCCTTCTTTTCGGGGGGGCGACTGGTGAGAGAGTGCCTCGAGGAACCCTGGGCCTTCCAGCGTGGGAACGGCAAGGAGGGGAGATGGAAAATCCTCGAATCCTACATTATGCAGGCAGTGGGGCTGAAGACCACTGTAGACAACAACAACATGCTGACTCGTCTGTTCAACGTCATCCACGGCGTCTTTTAGCAGACCTTCAAGAACGATATCCCATCTGGTCTGGTCGACTACAAGGCCAACAAGAATGCCAAGGGTTTTCTGGACACTCTGAAGATCTTTGAGCAGCGTGACGAGTTAGAGTTCTTCGGAGACTTTCGCGAGCTCAAAGAGTCAGTCAGTCTTTCCGTTCCTCCCTCTTTCCTTCCTCCCGCCTCCTTCCTTCCTTCCCTCCTTCCAGAATCTATCTTCCTTGATGTCCCCCCTCCTTACCCCCCTCCTACCTTTCGCTCTTTCCTCCTTCCTTTTTTCCTTCAAGTCAAGAGTCTATACTGGCACATGACCTGCTCTCATTTTCGATCCATGCACCCCGAACTGATCTCTCTGTACAATTGCTCTCGGTTTTCAAGGTCTCTATCAAAATGAATGAATGAATGAATGAATAAGTGAATGAAGGACGATGATTATCATATCTCTTCTCTTTTTCTGTCTGCAATCCCACAGAATTCAATTCATTCCCCGCAGTTTTCTTTCCCCGCCCCAATGGTGTTTCACACATAGAAACAATAATCGCATTCTTTCATGTCTTTGCTGACTTTGTGTTCTATGCACCTGCCAATGCTGCCATGCATTATCATGTGGACCCAATGGCATGCATGGCTTTCGAGAAGAGCTGCGACTGGCAGGCCACTGGCAGTGGGCTGAGCTTGCAGCTCTCGCTTGAGAATGATCAGCAGCTTCCATAATCATTGACAACAAAATCATTACCCTCAAGATAGAAGTCCATTCTTTCTAGTAACTCGAGAACGTTATGCATAATGATTATCAATGTTATTAGTAGAGATTAACATTCATAATCATTACTTACTTTAACCTAAAATCAATAATGATTATTAGAAAAAATGATTTTTTATTGATAATCATTATGCATTTTAGGCTGTAGTCGATAATGATTATCGATTGATTGATTGATTGATTGATATGTTCCGCCCTATGTCAATCTCCACTAATAACATTGATAATCATTATGTAAAAGTAGTGACCATGCCAGTGTTTGATTTGATTATATTTAATTTGATTTGATTTGAGCTTTAACCTCAAATATTTGATATGTGACTCAGCAGCAAAACGTTCTCGAGTTAACCCAGTGATGTTTTAGTTTCAGGCTCTCCCTTGTTTATTGTTCTCCAAATAAAATGTTTGAGACCGCAGTCAAAGCGGAACTGAAGGTGCATAGGGGCTCCTGTGGTCGCCTTACAGTTGAACTCCAACAGTCATTTTTTAGAAATCAAGGAAAGCCACTTGAAACCGAAAGATTCCAGTTAGCCTGCGCCCCCGAGACCCGACCTCTTAAACGGCTGGGTGCCGTTTAATGAAAACAAAGAACTTCAAGATCTAGGAAAACACAAATGCCGATGGTGCGGGCAGAATCAGAAAAAAAGTGGGGGGACCTGCAATCTCACAAGGCACCTCCAAAAGTGCACTGATTTCAAATCTAAAGGTACAGAAGCTTTCAAAAACTTTTTGGAGCGTCTGATCAAAGGAGGGGGGGCAGATGAGAGCCAGCCGAAGATCAACGCAGTAACCAGGCTTCCTGCGAAGCCGTGGAACAGAGACAGACCCTTCAGGATATCCCTTCCTCGGGGTTTTAGGGGCGACGATCGATGCTGATTTCCGACTGGATAGAGTGTGCTATCCCTTGACCTAGAGGCTCACTCCTACTAGTCTACTATCCGGGGGGGCTGCGCTCCCCCAGACCCCCTCATGGAAGCGAAACCTGGTTTAACTTGAAAAACTTTGTTTAACCTACTGAAACCAAAACCTACAGCCTCAATACCTAACCTAACCCACTTTCCATACCCTGGAACTTCGGCAAGTCACGACATGCAAGGCAGATTGTTAATGATGGACCCTCACTCGGCAACATTTGGCAACTAACTTAGGTGGATGGACAAAAATAGGAGTCGAAAGATGAAGGTCAGGAAATGTTGTTCTATCGATAGACGTGTCAACCCACTATATTTGCCAGCCTGCCCGTTAATGAATTGCTCAACCGACGGCCGCCTTGCTGCATACAAAGAGGAAACAGAAGGCAAGTGGACGGCTGGGACCCCTTTCGTCATTTTCCCAGTGACGGGGGACGACCCCGGACGAGGAAAGAAAAACGGCCATCTTGCACTGGTAGTCAGGATAGAGTCAGGAAGTTAAAATACGATCTCCACACCTCCCAGTCCGGAAAAAACCGATTGAGTCGGAAGACATGCGTCGACATGCGTAGGAATATTAATATGACGGGGAAAGCCGGATGAAGAAGAGCGGCAAAGATCGAGTGGGAACACTCTTGCCAATCCTGTTGGGCAGGAAGGCAGCAGAGGCAAATTCATGACAATTTCGAGGTCTCAAAGTGACACACAAAAACTCCTTGCTCACCCACTCCTGACCTCATCTTCTCAACAAAGGTCTGCTTACGTGCTAGACGCGGTACTGTGCGTGTATACGCGCACTCTTACACAGCAAAGGAACAAAAGCAGGAGAGAGCAAAACGTACAAGCCGATTTGCAGTATGACAGGTCAGTCTGTGTGACACTTAGGCCAGCCACACCGCACTCACGAAGAAGGGAGGGAAGAAAAGCACTGCTCCAGAGGGATGCACTGACGCATGTATTGCTCTTGCCTTCTCTCACTTCATAGCTGGCTCAATTGTCTCGGCTTTTCACTTGCCTGCCTACCTGAACGGCCGGACTTTATCGTCACGGCATTTGATATGCGAACAGAGAGGGAGAGGTCGCCGCAGCCCCAGGAATCCCGCCGCTGCCGAGAGAAGGGCCCCCTCCCAGGCTCTGGACTCGTCTGTGTGACTTTGACACCATGACATGGTGCTGCTGTGAACATTCAACCCACCCACCCACCCCAAGTCCCCGTTGCACCTGTCCCACAACAACAGAAGAGCCATTGACCCCCCCCTCACGTACAGCAGATGCAGATGGGTGACTTTCAACAGCATTAAAAGAGGAGGTAGCAGCAGGGAAGCCCCCATTGCACTGTTGAGGAAGAATACCACTTTTCTGCGAGTATGCAGAAGGCGGCTGTTGCTGGCGGGGAGGGACCCCACACGGGTCCACTGCCGCCGCGGGAAGCGCCACAGGACGGCCAGTGGCTCCCCGAACGAGAGGGCGTATGCCGCTGCGTTGTACGTAGGGCTGCGGAGACGCGCCTTCAGGAGGCGATTGTGCTACGGCATGACGCCAGTGGGAAGAGGATGCAGGGACGGCAGCTCCTCGTTGCGAGGATTCACTGGTGCTGCCAATCGATACATGGTTCTGTGCAGTTCCAGGGGGGGGAACAGAGAAGACGAAGTGGGAGGAGAATCCTGAAGAAACAGACGGCCGCAAATCTGACTGCATATGCAAATGGTGTTGCTGCTGTGTTCTTGTCACACCCTGCTGGCCAAAGAGCCCTGCGCCTGGATGAAAAACAGATTGAGAATCCGGAACCGCAGCCCAGACTGCTGCCGTCTGCTGCGGCGGCGGCAGTTGCACTGAGGCTGCCGGTTGGTGAGGAAAAGGCCGTGGGGGCAAAACAGAGAGTGCCGACGGGCGCGGTCCGTTGGTGCCGAAAGCCCCGTGTGGTGGCTGCTGCTGCTGCTGCTGCATAGGGGTGCCGAGCTGCGAAGGAACCAATCTGAGGGCTGCAGACGGACGGGCAGTCTCAGGTCGAGGTGGAAAGGCTGGGTGGTGATGCACGGCCTGCATGCACAAAAACGCGCACACACACAGAGGGAGGGGGGGGCGGGAGGGGAGAGTGTGTGTGTGAGAGAGAACAATTCGTACAAGGCTTCGCACTCGAAACGTGGACCTTTCAAACGAAAACAGCAAACAGAAATATTCATGCATGTGTATGAGTGAGTATTGCGCTACTGCGAAGAGATGCTGTTCCGATCCGTACGGGTTGAAAACCATTTACAAAAGAAAAAATGGGCCAGCAGCCACGCTCGCAAAGAGCGGTGAGCAAATGCAAAGTCTGGAGGAGTCGAAGAAAATTTACTCGGCTGAGAAGTGTAAATTACTAAATACGTCCATCGCCACCGCTGCATGATTTCCATAGGTCCGCGGTCTATCTCTCTTTGTCGTCTCCTCTCGCAGTAGGCACGAACGCACGCACGCACACACACACACACACACACACACACACAGAGAGAGAGAGAGAGAGAGAGTCTCTGAGATCCAAACTGACCCTGCTGTGCCCTGGGACAACTGTCTGCATTTCAGGCCGGATTTTGACATCGACGGGGCATTCCGGCTGCTGTCGATCCCCCCCTTCCTCTCTGCTGATATCTTTTTCTGGCTGTTTCGACGACAGGGATGGTCTTCCTTGAAGACTTTCCTTCGTTCTTTTGGAACCTTTGCTACCTCCTGCACCCACTGGCACTGTAGGGACGTCAGGAATGCTTCCTCTCTCTGCGCTTGCCTCTTTTCCAGATGGGTCGGTGGGCTCCAAACCACTCAGCAACTGCAGGGATTTTCCCTCGTCTCTTTCCTCCCTTCCAGGACGCCCCCCATTCTCCGCCGGCTGCCGTGGAAGCACACTACCAGAGGACGGGGAGGGACCTTTCAAAGCCCTGCTGCCGGCCTCTCTCTCTCTGTTCTTCTTCGGCTGAAGAACAGAATGCAATGACATGGTCTGGGGTGAATACGCAGATGACGCATCCAACGAGCGCCCACCCCCTGCTAAAGACGCGATGAAGGTGCCTTCCTTGCTTTCTCTTGATGAGGAGGCGACATTTGTCGTTGGTCCTCCCCTGGCCCGCTGTTCCTGCTCGGTGTGCCGCAGCTGGACGATGAGGGGGGCTACTGATCCTCCCATCGACACCTGCTGATGTTGCTGTTTCTGCACGACCTGTCTTCTTCCAGCAGCTGTGCTAGTTTGCGTCGAGGAGCCGCCGCCCCCCCCCCGCTTGGTATTTGTGTCACTGCTGCTAATGGATCGAGAGGCCGAGACGGTAACGCTGCTGGTGGAAAGGCTCGTCTGACGCTTTGAGGGAACAGCACCTTCAACAAGCAGAGACGTCTTCTGAGTCGTGCGGGTCCCACCCGTTTCCTTTGACACTCTCCCCTGCTGCTGCGGCTGCTGTTGTTGCCTGCGCAAAGTGACGGCGACTTTTTTCTTTTTCTTTGTCTCCTTGTTCGGATGGCGTGGAGGGAGCAGGCGAGAGGAAGGTGCAGGGGGGCTGGAGGCACACACGGTTGCTGCAGGGGTCCGTGTCTGGGTCGGTCTTTGCTCGTTTGAGAGCCTGGGAGGGGTGGCAGAGTCTGCCGAGCCCCTGGAGGGCGACAAGGGTACGTCCCCGGAGGGAACCGGGGAGGGGGAGACGAGGACGGAGACACTTGAGGAAGAATCTGGCGAAGAGGAAGTCGGGGAGGGAGAGGCTGAGAGACCCGAGTCTTCCCTGGGTGCTTTTAAAGACGCCTGCAAGCACAGTCATTTATAGATCCCCAAACACATGGTAAAGAGAGATTGGCTTCTGAAACGAAGGTTCACCCAATTTTCAGTAAGGCCGTGCGTGACTGAAGGGAGGCGCTGCCACGAGGGCTTTACCACTGGCGCACACTTGCAGAGCTATGTTACCACAGGGCGGGTGAAGTCGGCAGCACATTTCAACGCATGCAGACAAGCAGAATAGGCCAAAAAACACGCAACAGACTCCATGCTTTTTGCATTCTTTTCGACACCAAGACTTACGAAGCGGGGGAGAAAAAGACGCTCTTACGCAAAAAAATGGATTCTGCCGAACCCGGATGTGGTGAAGCACCTGTCAGCCTGCCCAGGTTCTTGCAACTCTCGACGTATACAGACGGAGAAGCATATAGATAGGCATATGCATGGGGCAAATGCGGGCCCACAGGCTCGAAATAAACCAAGTAAGTCAGCGGAGCAACCTTCTCTCTCCGTAGGCCTGGACTCAATCCTCCAGCTTGACCGACTTTGTCGTGGACCGACCTACCCACCTACCTGCATAGACTCCAAAAGGCGAGAAACACCTCCACCGAGACCTCGTGAGGGCGAGCTCGCTCCTCCCAATGCCCCAGCATCGTCAGAACGTCTCTTCTTCTTTTTGGTCTCCATAGTGCTGAAACCGACCCCTTCCTGCCCCCTCGGACCGCTTAGCACTAGCCTCGGCTTGTCATTCTGACTCTTTCCTCTCTGCCGGACTCTCCTGTCACTTCTTGTTACTGCAGCCGTAGGTGGTGCAGCAGAAGCAGAAGCGGAAGAAAGGGACTTGAATGCAGCCTCTTCCCCCCCTCCGTCTATTGCTCTTCTTCCTCCGGTT
This sequence comes from Chromera velia, assembly GCA_018398765.1. Taxonomy (NCBI): domain Eukaryota; family Chromeraceae; genus Chromera; species Chromera velia. The sequence continues at coordinate 9,831 of JAHBMJ010005937.1, read as the reverse complement.
GCAGACGAGCTCCGCGCACCTCCAGCGAGTGCGACACTTGCTTTTGCACAGCTGAAAGGAGGACGTACAGTGAGAATGGTATCGTCAACATTATCAATACCCACACGAGCTGAAGGAAGGGGGTGAAGGTGAGGAGATCTCCTGACACTCACTGCAAGAACACACTCCAGAATCAAAGAGAGGAAGAGGGAAAGAAGAGAGCCCCACCACCAATCGCCCAGCAAGCAACCCCGTACGGATTCACTGCGGCAATTTACCTGGGAAAAGATGGTGAGCACACTGCACCGGCAGAAGACGACTGCGGAACTCTCACGGTGATTCTCCGAGTTTCCTCATCGGAAAGCATGAAGCCTTTCGAGGCTAGCTGGGAAAACACCGTCTCGAAGTAAGTTTCATCTGGCCACCCTCCGAACTCACCACCTGCAGCCACACGCACACATTAACGCGCACGCTCACAAACTGAAAGAGGCAAAGAAAATGAACTGCTGGACGCAAAGGAGAAAGAGACACGCTCTTTTCCTTGTCTTAGCATGCACCATCTCTCCGCTCCACGCAAACGTCAACACAAACAGTGAGAGGGAGAGGCGGACATGTACACAGATTGGATACAGAGCGAGAAAGTTAAGGCAGTACAAGGGGGCACAGAGGACGGCGGGCAAGCATACAAACTGAACCACCACAAATTCGTGCATCGGACCGACCCACCTCCTATCTGTCGGGTCTTGTGACTGATTCCATTCCACAGCACGATCGCGTTCTCTCCGATCTTGAACGTATACCCGTCTAGAAATGCCTCCTTCAGAAGTCGCAACAGGGGCCGTCCCTCCGTCTCCGTCAGGGGAAACCAGCCGTAGGCCGTGCAAGGACGGTGCGGAATGGGTGCAGCTGTGCCGGGGAAATTGTAAGTAATAAAAACTGTCGGGCTCTCTGTGTAGCCAGGAATGGGCTTCACTTTTTCTTTGAAGATCACCCAATTCATCGTCCCAGGGGGCTGTTTCCCCTGGCCCCGGATTTGCACTTTTTTGCAACAGGGGCACGAAAAACCAAGAGGGGAGGTCTCCACACACCTGCATGGGTTTGTACATTTGAAAGATTTGATGTCGATGGCTCTGTCATTGTCGGCACGAAAATTCTGCAACAGACACACGCACTCAAGAGGGCTGTTTCTGCAAATCCGCACATGCAGGAACGAGGAAGCAAACGCCACAAAGGTGTACATGAAAAAAAGGCACACAGAACAGGAAGAGTTGAATGAAGAACCGAGCATACAGAGAAACTGAAAGGAGAGTCGGGTAGGTTGGCATTTACGCACCTCCAGAGGCAGTAGGTGTGCAAGGTGTGGGAACAGTTGATCAATCGTGAAGCCGCACCAAACCGGGACCACCCCGCGGCCCCCAGTCTCTGTAAAACCTCCTTCTCCGTCTCTGGGGACTCTGAAAGATCGTCAAGACAAACGGGGCACTGGCCAGTCGAAGCGTCTGCCGTCTCAACCATCATCGTCAGTTGGCCCGTATCCAGATCCTTTGGTCGCCCGTTCCAGGCTAGCGTGCCCGCGTCAAGGACGGTGCGTGGGTCGAATGTGGTGGAGGACGTTGGAGTGGAGGGGGACACTGGGATATGACTCCGGTAAGCGAGAAGTCGCAAGTTGGGCACGCTTACTTGCGTAGCCGGTGGAGGTCCAGGCTGCACAGATCAATGAATATGCCATACGAAAGCACAAAACCCTGGAGGTCTGCATACGTGAAGACAGGGTGGAAGTGGGGAGACTGGCTGAAGAAATATCCAACTGACAGGTGTTGCGCCCACGAACGCTCCAGCAACTCCGGGTGGCCGATAGTGAGGCAATTGGGAAGTCCGACGTGGTGACAGGGCCGCCTCTATGTGCTGCTGGGCGTAAGCGCCGGTCGGAAATCGACCAAATCCACTGTTGGCCGCCCTTCCGTTCATAGATTGAGGGAGAGCTGTCATCTTTTCAGTCAGCGGATGACAAAGCACGGGGTCTAGTAAAGCAATAAAGCAGAAAGCCTGTCACGATAACTTTTGCGGCTTTTTTTCAGGATGGCAGAGCCTCTGTTCTTTTCAGACTCGTGCGTCCTTGACACCATAAGAAAAGCGGTCGACCCTTTCCTTGCAGTCTCCGGGCCTCCGGCAAGTGTGATGAGGAGGACACGTCTCTTACGACCGGCTTGCAAGCTGCCGGGTATTATAATACTGTCTGCTGAAATGTTGGACCGACGATGGTATACAACAGACCATGATATCGATCATAGAACACAACAGAAGAAAAAGATCGCCCTCTTTTTCTGGGTGGACGCTAAGCAGATGCAGAAGTATGGCCATCACCCCTGCTGTTATATCGATATACATCAAGCCATACATCGAGGGTTTGATGCATATTTGAGGGTTAAGCCGAGGGTTTGATGCATATTTGAGGGTTGGCTGGAAACCCTAGGATGAGAACCCGCCGCCACAATTGCTTAGCGGCTCGCCCATACACAGAATAAAACGCTAGGGCCAGGGGCCTGCCGGCTTACCACTTTAAGCTCGGCTAAGCTCTCTAGCTACAGACGCATGTTGTATGAAATAACACAGTCAACACGCGTACAGAGAGATCTTCCAAGATACAAGAATAGATTGAATGAAAAGAGAATGTGTATATGAGGAAGGTGTATAGGGTCATCATTGAGAAGAAAACTTTGTAAGCCAAAATGGTTTTAACAAGGTCTCAGGCAGCAGAAACAGAGTTTTCCAAGCTTCTATCTATATATACAGAGAGAACAGTACAAAAAGATGAGGTAAAAGATATTTTGACTTCTTTCATAGAAAATGTATACTGGGGAGAGTGGCATAAGGATGAAAGAAGAAGGCTAATGTTGACTCCGTGCCGTCAGGCACATCAGAATCGATGTAAAGACTGCGGAACAGACCTTTCGAGAGAAAGAAAGATAAGAGAAAAAGAAAGAGAAAATGATGATGAAGGAGAGAATAATGGATCTTCAGATAATCCTTTTGTATTGTTTGTTTATGGAGGTGACTTCCATCACACTGCACTTCCTCTACCGGAACTGCGTGGCGGGACACATGCACATACACACGGAGAGGGAGAACTGAAGACTTCTTTGTCTACTTTTTATTGGCCAGTGGATCTAGTTGGTGCAAAGGAGACGCTGAAGTCATTCCTCATCGAGTTCGAGTGCTGTGAACTCCTCTGCAAATCGTGCCATCAGAAGAAAGGGCACGAGCACTGCACACACACTTCCCTTCAACCCTCTCAGGTACGTTACCTTCCCTACCCACCCCCTGCCCCCTATATTCTTTTTTCATGCAATGCCATTTAATTCTCACGCATGAAATTCAATACACATATGCATTAATCTCTCATCTCTCCCTCTCTGTCTGCAGATCTCTCGCTACGAACGGGTGGCCCGGCAGGCAGCAGTGCAGAAGGTTCTAAAGGCAGCACAGACACTTGGGAGAAAGAAGCAGAAGAACCCCCACCGGCCCCCCGATCCCCACCAACGCAGTCGCATGCATGTGCATGCAACTGATTTTGCTGGTCAGTCCTATGACCACAAGCAGAGTGACGTGTTCTTTTCAGCCGACCTTGTCTTCCTTCTTCTTCTGTCTCGGTCTCTGTTTCTGTCTCATCGTTTCTTCCTTGCCCCGCCGTCCCGCATGCTTTTTTCCTTCTCACAGGAGCAACCATCCCCAACACTGGCTGAACAAACCTGATTACACGGATCAGCTTTGCAAATCTTGACTGGGGATGCTGGAAAACTTTCTCATTCCACTTGAACTGCCACTCATGCAGATATGCGCAGAGCGGAGGCTGACGAGCAGGTTCAGGGCAGCTCAAAGCGGAGCCAGATCTCTGTTCCTCACGCAGACGGCTGGGCACCGGTAGGTTCTCCCTTGGTTGCTGCCTCTACAAATTGTACACAGCCAAAAAAAAACGAATGCGCCTCCACAGAGACTCAATCTGTTGTGTATGGAGAGCTGCCCCACTTTGATCAGTTTTGTCTGAAAGCAATTTCCCCCCTCTATTCTTCACACTTTCATGTAAGATGGCTTCGCGTGCAAGCGTGCGAGGGCAATACGCCTTCAATGCATCTGATACAAGAAACGTACATGCATCGCAGACATCCAAAACAAAGCCTGTCAGCTCGTCTTTGTTGCGCGCGCACCTTCTTTCTGGCAAAATGCGAAAACGAAATCTGCCTGTGTGTTGATCCATACATCCGCAAACCCAATTCTCAAGCTGAGTCTGCTTTCTGACTGGCTGACCCGTCTTGCATGCTACTTGTTTCTTCTTTTTGAAGTGCGTCTGCATACAGACTACAAGCAGGCAGGCACACACAAAGTGAACGAAGCACACAAAGAATAATGCTCCATCAATTTGCAATTAGTGCATGATTCAATTTGACTGATCTGACTGACTGACTGTGCAACTATAATTCATTGATCGATTGATTGATGTACTTTATGTCTGGATACTTGCATGCAGACTCGAGGACACACTGGCAGGCACCTGACTTCCAAGGGCAAACACTGGCATCTGGCGTGCAGGGGGAGACAGGGAGTCATCAAAAGTCTGACTGACTGACTTTCATCAACCTGAACACAGGTGAGCAGGGCCCTCTTTCCGTTCTTCTCTTGTCCTGGGGGGGGAGGAGTTCTCCACTCGGTTGACTTTCCAAACAGATGGTCCTGCAGATCTTCCTTTCGCACTCCCGGGCAGCCGCATTCGTCTCCTTTTTCGCAGGTGTGGCGGCCTCTGAGTCTACCCACCCCCAGACTTTCTTCCAGGAGGTTGTATTCCTGTACATAGGTGCGGACGTGCCGATAGAATCTGTGCACTTGTTTTACAGAAAACTCGAATTCCTTCACTCCTTTCGTATAGAGCAACGCCCAGGCCTGTTTGGGGGGGATTGACTCTGCAAAGGTCCAGAGACAGGCCAGCTTGGCAGGAAAGCTCATCTGAGAGAGGCATCTGTCTAACAGCATCCCTGCATCAGCTGTGTAACGTATCGATCTGCAGGTATACTTTCCGTAGTTCTTTTCGAGAAAGCTCTGAAAAAAGGAAACCTCTTCAGAGATCTCTTTCCACGTTTTGAATACTTTCCCACAATCGCAAGTTTTTTCCTTTGAGAGGAGGCTCCACTGACAGAGAATGTCGAAGAGCTCAGCAGGAGGCGTGTTGCGGACAAAGTCCAACACGCTAATTAATGAGGTGATCTCTTCTGGTTTCATGTTGTTTTTCTACTGTTCTAGATAGAATTGAAACATCGCTATCATAAAAGTTTTAGAAAAATTCTAGAGGATCGAACGGTTTCTCACCTTAGGACATTTCTTTACTTTTTTATTTTACAATTTTATTTCAAGTTTTAAAAAATGTTTGAAAACCTATGAAAAACTCTACAAAAACTATAAAATCAGAATTTAAAAAAAAATCAAACTCATTTTTTTTTTTAGTGTATGAAGCTAGCTTTTCGGGGCCAACCTCTCATCTGAGGGCTTCAAGCCACATCTGCAATACATCTGCATGCAGGTGCGCCGTCTCCGAAGCTCGTGGCGGCGCCCGCGCGAGCCCGTCTTGAGTGTGGCGTCGCGCCAACCGCGGCTCCACATAGCTGCGCTCCGGCGCCGAGGGGGCTGGGGAAGGCCAGGAGGAAGCATAAGAATGCTAGGGAATGCCCAAATCCTGAAACGCACGCAAGCAAGCTTGCAAATTTCAATGCAAAAGGCCCTGGAAAGCAAAAAAAAAAAGTTTTGCAATCTGTTAGGGTAAGAGTGTCTTACGAACTCAAAAAAATCATAAAAATTAACGAAAGTCTTAGCATTACTTACCATTACTTACCATTCCAAAACATTCCTCTCTGGGCCAGACTCTAGACATTCTTAGACATTCTCTGGCATTGGAATTTTAGACAAAAAAACTCATAAAAAAAATCTTAATTAAAGTAACAATTACGAAACCAAAAGATACTGAATAGTACTGAAAAAATCAAAAGGTCACAAAACATATTTGAGTAATTTTATGTCATTTAATGTAATTTTACTAAATTCTAGGCTAAAGTAAATAAAATTACGTGAAAGTAAGCTCTTTTTCATTAAAATTTTGGAACTCAACGTTGGTTAGCTCGCGTCAGCTAAAAAAAAAAAAACGATCTGATGATTGTTTAGATAAGCTCAAAGCAACTTAAAATAAGAATGTACCCATTCATTCTGGAGCGTTCTATTCGTATATTCAGATTTTCATTCGTCTTCTAACTTTGATGCTGAAGTCGCGCCTCCCTTTAATCCCTTTAAGACCCAGTCTAGAGGTCCTAGTCCTAACGGCGGCGCCTCTTTGTTCATCTCATTCATATTTAGAGGGCGCCCATCAAGCATTTGCATGCCGCTCCCCTCCTTGAAGACACCCTCTAGTCCTTCTTTCCCTTTCGTGCCCTGCTGGTCTGGCGGTAGAATTTTCTGCAAGTTCCCGAAAAGGTCCATTTGATCGGAAGGAGACGAGGATCCTTTTTTTCTATCCGTATGGTCTTCTGAGGGGGCTGCTGCTCCAGAGAGACCACCTCCCTTCATGATCCAATCCAAGGAAGAGAAATCGAGCTTGAAACCTCCAAACAGACCTCCTCCCTGATTATCGCTACTCCTCTGTGCTTCTGCCTTCTCCTGTTTCTTCGCATTTGGAGTGCCCCTCTGTGGAACGGGAATGGCAAAAGGACGTGCAAATTGCGTCTGGTCTCTTCCACAGAGAACAGGATCAGCCGTGCAATTCCCTCTAACTGCCAGGGAAGGAGGAGGGGGGCAGCGAAGAAGTTCAGTTTGACTGGGTACTCTCCGATACCTCCATTTCTCTCTTTTCTCTCTGTACTGCTCTTCAATCGGAGCTTCCGAAAGTTTCCTTTCTGCTGTCTGAGCTCCCCCCTTTAAACGATCTTTAAATTCTCGGTCTTCCTGAGCAGCCTCGTTGACTCGGGCAGCGAAGTCTTCGAGGTCTTCCTTCTTTGCTCCACAGTCGTTGCGAGGATCCGCGTACCTGCAAGCTCATGCACGAACAAGGAAAGCGGGAGAGACTGGACAATTGCAGCAGTCACAAGAGAGGGGCCTTTCGGTTTCTCTGTCGTGCTGAACAAACTGCTGTCTGTCGGCTGTACCTGCAGATGTCTGACTCTGAAAAATGTGCAGCTATCTCAGATGAGTGAAGAACAAAACGACCAACGAACTGCACATACAACCACAAATGAGAAGAAAACCTGCTGAACATCCCAGCCTGCCTAGTGTCACATTCTCCAGGATAAGAAATGAGCAAACCAAAAAAAACCTACATACATACAGACACAGACATGCACACATAGATAAACAAGCACGTTCGCTTCCCCGCTGACCCTGGTCTCTCTTTTTCCGGAGTGAGGAGCAGTCTTCTTGCAATTCGCATCTGTTCATCCGACTGGTCCAATCTGAATTCAGTCACTGCCACCTCCTCATTCAGAATTTCCTCCAGGTCTTTGAATCTTTCCACCACAAACTCCCTCGTCTTCTCGTGTTCTGATCTGACAAACTCTCGAGTCTCCTCGGCTTTCTCTGTAATGTTCCCTCTGACCTCCTCTGCCTGTATAGATATCAGAGCTCGAGTCACGTTGTGAGCAGCCATGATCTGCATGACCACACCTGAGGTGAGAGCCTGCATGCAGGGAACATCCATGGATGACATTTCTTGTCCATCCGCATGCAAATGCATTTGTGTATATTTAATCATTTGTTTCTTGCACATATGCACAGTCTGCCTTCAAAGAACGGGAGACCTCGAGAAGAGAGTTATCTACACAACGACAAAAGAGAAAACCTTTTCAAGCCCCTCCTGGTGTTTCTCCCTTTCTTCTCTCTTGACTTTTTTCTGCAGGCTCCTTCTTCCTCCAGTCTCCTTCTATTGATACAGGCAGGCCCATTCACAGACACGCATGCAGTCAGACGTCCCGAACGAGAAAGAAAGAAAGAAACAGACGGACGGACACGTGCAATCCGTCCTCCTACTGCAGGGAGGGACATGCACTCGGGGAAACCCCCACCTCCTCACCTGAATGCCTTCATCAAGAGCGCACATCCGATCAAGGAGGCTTTCTGAGTTCACAAACCCCGCCTGAATCTCCGCAGAGTCGATGCCGCCGTCATGGAATTCGATCTGCACGGAAGGAAGGAAGGAAGGAAGGAAGGAAGGAAGGAAGGAATGTCGGAGGGAGGGGGGGCATCATATTAATACATAAGCTAGTCTCGGAAGAAAAATGGTGTTAAGATCTCAGAAGAAGGGGGTATAGAAATGGAGCAGGAATCACAGAACAGAGAGATGGAATTGTTGGCCCTAGCTTCTGACCTGATCTCTGACGGTTTCAAGGGATGAAACCAAAACCTCCGCCACACCCAGAGCGCCCTTGCAGATGAATTCTGTGTTGGGCTCTGAAGCCAAATCACATGAGTATTCAAGAGTTACAGCCGCAGTGTCGGCAGCCCAGAGGGTGATCAGAAAGGCACCGACGGCATTAGAGTCCGACCTGCAGTCATCATCAGTACACTTTGTGAATTATGTGAATATACGTATCTGTTTTACATACCGAAAATCGCATTCACCATCACGGCCATAGCTTCGATACCCACGAATGGAAACTGTCTCTCTCATTGTATTCACAGACTGAGAGAGAAGTGTAGCGCCTCTACATGTGCCAACCTCTGCGTCAGGTCACTGGACAAGAAGGTGTTCTGAATGGACGCCTGTAGAGCTGAAACATCAGGACCAGAAGCATACCCTGGACCAAAGCCTTTGTAGAGAGCAGTGAAGTTACTTGGACACTCTGCTTCCAATGCCGTGCTTTGAAGTCTTCTCCTGCGTCTCAGGGGGAAGCTTTCTGATTCCATCCACGCCTGTGTGTCCATGAAGGCTTTCTTCTTCGCATCGTCGAGGTGCAATTCGTGTAACAGCATACCGAAGGAATCCTCAGTGGCCTCTTTGCACTTCGACACACTCTCAGAACTCCCTCCTTCTCCTGTCATCTGAATGATCTTACAGATGCAGTCCTTCATGTCTTGGCTGAAGTCATGGGGGTGCATCTGGGGGACATTCCATCTTGCAGGCTGTTCCACCGTCCTGTTCTGATTTTCTTCGGAGACTGTTTCCTGCGCATTTGTGATACCAATGAACAAGAAGATGGTCCACAGGAGCCCACCGCACAACCAAACGGTCGGCATTGTCCCCTGAAACTGCCCTGATTGTCTGAAGAGCTATGCAGAGAAGTTCCGCGGAGAGGACCGTCGATTGCTACTGCCTGTACACTGTTGCATGCACATAAATGCAATTTGTCCCTGGCAACAACTGTTGTCGACACCCAAATCCAACCAGCTGTTCGCGATCGAATTGAATGAGAACCTCCCCGTCCAGGTGTATGTACAGAAAGCGTTACAATGTTCTTTCTTCGCCATGCAGACACTGGTCATGGAACTAATCTTGCAATTGAGAAGTTCGATGATTTGTCGATCCATGCATGGATCGCGGAGTTCCCCAAAGTTTGGTGCTAGGGCTTTCACCCATGCATGCGTTAATTGTTTCACTCCGGGGGGTTCCAAAATGCGCATGCATGGAGCTGCAATGAGCTGCATGCGCGCGTGCATGCATGCGGGTAACGAGATGCATCATGACCCCCCCCCCCCACATGAAAGCTTATAACTTTGCAAGAGAAGCCCTCCATGCATGCATATGCATCCGTTGTGCAACGTATGCATCAGAGGAAGTGAATGACTCTACGCGGATACCCTGGACATTAATTTGTGGGCCCTTTTCTG
>JAHBMJ010005936.1:0-60384 GCA_018398765.1 Chromera velia | reverse complement strand
ACGCGGCATGCATAACAAAAACCTCAATCACCAATCTCCGGCAAATTAATGAACAACTGTTGCGTAACTCTTGTGCATGCGGTCCCAAAAAACTAGATGTGTCTTACCACTTTTATTTTTTTCTTAAAATATTATAGTCCCAATATGCAATGATTCATCGATTATAATTGCAGGGACGTCAATCTCCGGCAAATTAATGAACAACTGTTGCGCAACTCTTGTGCATGCGGTCCCAAAAAACTAGATGTGTCTTACCACTTTTATTTTTTTCCTAAAATATTGTAGTCCCAATATGCAATGATGCATCGATTATAATTGCAGGGACGTCAATCTCCGGCAAATTAATGAACAACTGTTGCGCAACTCTTGTACATGCGTGTTGGTATGGCTAGCATGACGGCCGCATGACGACTATCAACTTATGTGTAAAGTCTGTGCATCCTTGGTTTGGGTCGTTCTTCTAGTTTGTTTGGACACTGCATAGAGACTGTGACGCATGGTGCTCTGGATCTTTCAACCACGTTTATTTAGATTTAATTCAGACGCTCTGTATTGCGCATGTCCAATACAGAAGGAGACTCTGTATCATCATTTCTCTATGACTTCTTTTCATTTATTGCAATACAGTCTGTTTGTTCAATTCCGTGAAACGCAATCAAGTGTTGTTTGGAAAGTGTTGCATGACTCGCGTGCGCGGCGTGCGTCAATCACTTTGGTCCTCCGGGACCGCACTCCTCGCGTCCCTTCGGCCCAGAGCGCCACCCCGGCCACTCGTCTCTGAGGCCTAACAACCACTCCCCCCTCCAGTCTGCTCGTCCCGAGCAGATCATGCAAAGGACAAAGCAGAGACACGTCAACATGTCACATACCACTCGAACTCCCGGGGGCTGCCCGTACCGCGACGAGGTCGTTTCCTTTCATTCACAGAGGCTTCGGATGCGTCCATCCTTTCACACATTCGAGCAAGAAGGGAAAGAGGGTTTGCTTTACTCAACCACTCCGAAAGACAAAGACAGCAATCACAGTGAGACATTCATTGCACTTGCTGGAAAAATTTCTCCTTTGCTCTCTCGTATACACCTACCAACTCTGGTACATCCACCTCACTCTCTTTCATCCATGCGAAAGAACCATCATCGAAAGAGACTCGATACTCCTCCTCTCCTTCCTCTGAGGGCCGTCCAGCCAGAATCCGAACTGGCTGAGGCGCTTTCCGTCTTCCCCTCTCTCTCTGCCTTTCCTCTAGATGAACCTCCAACTCATCTCCTAGTCCTAGCTCGTCGAAAAGCTCATCCATCTCAGGATCGTCCCCTATCCTAAATATGGCAGGGCGATCGCCCAAGCGGGGGACAGGCTTCTCTTCTCTCTCTCTCTTGTCTTCTACAGAGTCTTCCTCTGCCTCTCCATCATCCTCTCTCTCACGAGACGCTGCTCGCGGACCTGCGGGGATCTCTTCCCCCCCCCCCTCATGTCCATCTCCATCCTTCTTTCCTTCTTCCCACAACTGCAATCGGTCCTCACTCACAACTTCCCTCTTCTTTCCTCCAATCGGTCGAATCACAGCGACATGCAGTCGGTTGCATGGTGTGCCAACCACGACAAAAGGTCCATCTGCCTTCGCACTGAAAGCAAGGAAGCCGAGCTAAGAGACAGGACGACGGAGGAGAACGCGATCTCCCACTCGAAACTTTCGAGTCATGCGCGGGGGATTTTGTCTCTCTCTTGCCTATTGCTCCCTCTTTGCTCGGTTGACCGCTCTGTCAATCTTCTCCACTCGCTTCTGCCGAATGAATCCATAGTACTCATCATAGCAGACAGGGGGTGCTCTGGCTCCTTCTGCGATTGGCTGAACTCTCAGCACAGACTGCGGTGTGTGTGCGAAGAGAAGCTCAAATGGAGACAGCCCCGTTTTGGAATGGGGGGCTGTGCGGTAGGCAGCATTGAAGGGCTGAAGGTACAGATCCCAATCCCCCTTCTCATCATCTAGCTGCTTCCCTACCCCTTCTGCCCAGGAACGGTTGAAGCGTTCTGGGATCCCGTTCGTCTGCGGATGGTATCCGGTGGTGGTGTCGTGTTGGGAACGCATGAGAGCAAGGAGCTCCCTTACAATTTCACTGAGGAAGTTCGTGCCACGATCGGACACCAACACCTCAATGAACCCGTAGCGGCAAATGATCTCCTCGAAGAGAATTTTCGCCATCATCCATCCAGGCACTTCGGGGAGGGCAAATGTCTCGGGCCATCGGGTGAGTGCACACGTCACCACGAGAACGAATCGGTTCCCTCGTTTTATCAGCGGGAGGGGTCCCTTCACATCGATCTCAACCACCTGAAAAGGGCGGGTCGGGACGGAGAGCATATGAGGGGTTCTCTGCGGTGCTGCTGCTCTCCTCTCTTAGCACGGACGACACTTCTCTACCCATTCCCCCACATCTTTCCGAAGACCTGGCCACTAGAATTCTCTCAACAACCTCTCTGCCAAACGTCTGCCTGCAATGTGGCCTCCCATCGGATGGTTATGGTGCATCACCATGACAGTCTCTCTTAGGTGTGTGGGCACATACAGCTGTTTCGTCTCTCCCACATAACGGTACAGCAACCCATCCCGCAATTCAAAGAGACTCTCCTGCGCCATCACTGCTTTCATTCGATTTCCTTCAGTGGGCAGAGTGCCCGTCTTCAGATACTCATACACGTCTCGCACAGCAGGGTTAGAAGGAACAGAGGAACGGACCTTTTCAAGAAAGGGGAGAGCCGCTTACATGGGGAGGGCATTCCCTATCGCCCCAGCAATTGCGGCCTCAAAGCCCGGCCTCTCCGCGCTGCCTCTGTCAACCGGACGAGAGCAGTGTCAACAGAACGGGGCCCCTGTATTGACTGAGTGTTCAGCCGGCATGGGCATCCTCGACACCGCATCTGCATCCGTGTGGCTCTTTCCCTCTTTGTACAGAAACTGCAGCCCATACTCCTGCAGCTCTAATGCCCATTTCTCTACCCGCTTGTTGGCAAGCTTATTCTTCTCCATAGCCAGATTCGGCTTGTGATCTGTCTGAATCGGAGCTGCCAAGCAAATAATACCTCCACTGTCTGCAACAAAACAACCCAGCTAACGCCTCCTTCTCTGGCATTCCATAATTCAACTCAGCACCCTGCAGCCTTTTGCTCGCATACGCAACCACCCGCTCTTTCCCGTCTTTGAGTTGCACGAGCACTCCCCTAATCGACACATCACATGCGTCGGGCTTCACAATGAAGAGAGTATGCATGTTGGGAAAGCACAGAACGGGGGGCTCAGTGAGACGACGGCGCAGCTCTTGGAAGGCTGCATCGGCTTCTGTTGTCCAGACAAAGGGGCGCAGCTGTCCCTTCTCGTCAAAAGGCCGGAGAAGCTCATTGAGAGGGTGAGCTATCCATGCGAACCCAGAGACAAAAGAGCGGTAATAATTGCACAGGAAGACAAACGTGCGCAGACGTGCACGGTCAGTTGGGGTTGGCCAATTCTTGACCTTCTCGGTGTTCTTCTTACTTGGACGTACACCCTGAGCAGAGACGGTGTGCCCAAGATACTCAACCTCCACCTTTCTAATTTGTGCCTTCTCCAACCGCAACTTGAGACCTGCAACTCGGACGAGAAGGAAAACCTTCCTCAAGTCCTGCAGATGCTGCTGATGCCCTCGAGAGAAGACAATCACGTCGTCAACGTAGACGAGCGCTATGTCTCTCGGAAGGGCTGCAAGGACCATCGACATTGCCTGCTGAAAGATCGCAGGGGCATTCACAAGACCGAACGGCATTCTAACGAACTCAAAGAGTCCAAAGGGGGTGATGAATGCGGTCTTCTCTGCATCATCTGGATCCAGAAGGATCTGATGATAGCCGGATGTGTAATCCAAGGCGGAAAACACAGAGGAACCGGCCAAACAGTCGAGGGTCTCCTGAATGCGAGGGAGGGGGAAAAGGTCCCGCTTGGTGACTTCATTTAGACGTCTGAAGTCAAGGCAAAAGCGGATGGACCCATCAGGCTTTTTCACAAGGACAACAGGTGCTGCCCACGGTGACTGTGAAGGCTTGATGATTCCCCCTTCCTGCATTGCGTCAAGCTCCTTCTTGACTTCGTCTCTGCGGTGATAGGGCACGCGGTCCTGGCTCCATCGGACCGGTGTGTCTGTGTTTGTCAGAATTTTTGCGTAATAGGGCTTCCCCTGAAGCCTCAACGTTCCCACATCGAATCTCTCTCTACTCCAAATGTCCGAAAATTCCTCTAACAACTCCAAATACTGTGGCTCCCACTCCTCTGGCACGGCACTCAAATCGACAGGAGGCAGGTCCGTTTGCTCCCTCCCTCCCTTCACTCCCTCTTTGGATGTTGACTTTCCCCCTAGATCAGGAGGGACGGATGCACGGGCACCTCCCACTTGAGCAGAAGGCTGAGGACAGGGAGGAGATGAAGGGAAAGGGACCGGCTTGGACTGAGTAAGAGACGCCGAAACGGCACTGACTGCGGCTATGTGGGTTGAGGGCTCAGCGTATGTCAAGGTCACTTTTGGTCCCACCGTTAATTTTAAACGGGAGACGTTCGTGACCTCGATCACAGCCACACCTGCACGGACAGTCGCGATCTGTGCAGGCACCGCAAGACCCGGAAGGGAACGGGGAAACCCTTTTTGGATGAGGACATCTGCTCCATCTGGTGCATCGATTCGCACCTGCAGGAGACTGCGATGCCATGCAGGGACCCTTGTTCTCTTTACCGCACACACCACCTTTGTTGGCTCCACCCCATCATCATACCACACATCGAACTCTGGCAGGTCTCCCACCTGCAACCTGTCTTTTTCAAATGCATACCTCACCTCTGGATGCCACCTCAAGAAATCTATGCCCAACACAATGTCATACCCAGAACCCTCAGCCACCAACACCGGGTACTCAAACGTTTTCCCGGGATCTGAGGGATATGCAATCTTAGCAATTGTCTCCCCAACACACGGCACTGAATTATTGCCCAAAGCAACCAACCCCACACTCGGGGATTTCATTTCCACATCGGCTGCAGCGAGGTACCCCACATTAACGAAAGTAACTTGGAAACCTGAATCAAGCAATGCAGACGCGGGCTTTCCAAAAAGCAAAACACTCACCCACGGACGTGGTTTCACCTCAACAGACGCAACTTGCGCCGAGACAGCAGGGCGACTCTCCTCCTCCCTGCGAGGGTGACTGGCAGACATGCACATGGGGTCCTCCTCTCTTGCACACACGGCGGGAACGAGAGGAGGCAGGTCTCTATAGACCGCATGATGGGAGATCGGGCCCGCCTCTAGACCTGACCTCCCCCCCCGTTTCCCGG
The DNA here is from genome assembly GCA_018398765.1 of Chromera velia. Classification (NCBI taxonomy): domain Eukaryota; family Chromeraceae; genus Chromera; species Chromera velia. Next base: position 55,034 of record JAHBMJ010005936.1, on the reverse strand, counting down.
CTTCGGAGGAAGAGGGCACTGCTTGACACGGTGGGCCTTAGACCCACAGTTTTGGCAGCCGATATAGTTTGGATGCCCGAGAGTATTGCTCCCTGGGAGGAGGGTTTCAGAGAAGAACCCGGTTGAGGGAAGAGACGGATAGGAAGGAAAGTTCGAGGGCGCTGGTTGCCCTCGGCCTCCTCCCAATCCTCCTCTGCCCCCCCCTGCCCAGCTCCCTCGACCCCGATTGAACCCACCCCGAAAGTTGCTGCCTGCCTGCCCATACTGAGTCGGGGCGGCCTGTGTGAAAGACTGGGTGAGTGCAGCAATTTGGGCCTCCAGTTTGTCGAATCGGTCACTCTTTGGCTGCTTCTACTTCTACTTGCCCTTCGGATTTCGATTCGCGTCTGCAACTGCGACTTGTGCCTTGCCCTTCTACTATGAGTGCAGAAAACAAACTCGAGCGACAAGCTGGTGGTAGTCGTTGTACACAGTGGGCTCCCTGGTCAAATCCAAGGAGAGAGACGGGTACAAGGTGCCCAGGAAGGGCATGACTCGGGTTTGGTGCGGATGTCCAGGTTGAGAGATTCGCATAAGTTCTTCAAATGCCTCTTTGTGCGTTTTGAAGTCATCACCAGGGGCCAGTTTAAGCATAGAAAGCTCGTACACTGCCTGGTTCTTCTCGGTCTCTGTTGGGGTCCACCGGAGCAAGAAGGCATCCTTGAGTTGTTGGAAGGTCAAGCGTTTCTTGCTCTCCTAGGCCAACCACTCCCGTGTGATGGGCTTGATGAGATGCTTCTCCACAAGCATCCACCACTCTGCGTCTGTCAGGTTTGCCTTCGAAGCCTTTGCCTCAAACATCTCCCACCACTCGACCGGACAGTCTTTGTCTGGGTTAAATTCCTTCACAATTGTGCGGATGTCAAGAGACTTGAGTTTAGAGAGGTCGACATCGTCGGGATTTTGCTGCTGCTGTTGCTGGACGGGCTGTTGGGCTTGTTGTTGGGCTTGTAGCTGGGCTTGTTGCTGTTGGGCTTGTTGCTGGACCTGTTGCTGGGCTTGCTGTTGGGCTTGTTGCTGGGCCTGTTGCTGGGCCTGCTGTTGGGCTTGTTGCTGGGCCTGTTGCTGGGCTTGCTGTTGTGCCGTCTGAAGGTCTGCCTGTGCCTGTGCCAGATCTGTCTGTGACTGTGCCAGCTGCTGCTGCAGGTTAGCAATTTGTTGCTGCAGCTGCTGGTCGTCTGCCATCTCCTCTTCGTCTTCCTCGAAGAGCTCCTGGAACCACTGATTGACTGCCTGGTTGGCTGGCAAGGAAGGGTTGAGGTAAGCCCTTCCCGATCGTATGGTCCCAGAGATCGCTGCAACGAAAGAGAAACAGAGGCCATGAAAAAGAACGTGCTCTGCTACCACTTTTATTGGTATGGCTAGCGTGACGGCTGCATGACGACTATCAACTTACGTGTAAAGTCTGTGCATCCTTGGTTCGGGTCGTTCTTCCAGTTTGTTTGGACATTGCATAGAGACTGTGACGCATGGTGATCTAGATCTTTCAACCACGTTTATTTAGATTTAATTCAGACGCTCTGTATTGCGCATGTCGAATACAGAAGGAGACTCTGTATCATCATTTCTCTATGACTTCTTTTCATTTATTGCAATACAGTCTGTTTGTTCAATTCCGTGAAACGCAATCAAGTGTTGTTTGGAAAGTGTTGCATGACTCGCGTGCGCGGCGTACGTCAATCACTTTGGTCCTCCGGGACCGCACTCCTCGCGTCCCTTCGGCCCAGAGCGCCACCCCGGCCGCTCGTCTCTGAGGCCTAACAATGCGGTCCCAAAAAACTAGATGTGTCTTACCACTTTTATTTTTTTCCTAAAATATTGTAGTCCCAATATACAATGATGATTAAGGGTTTTATGCAATGATGCATCGATTATAATTGCAGGGACGTCAATCTCAATCTCCGGCAAATGAACAACTGTTGCGCAACTCTTGTGCATGCGGTCCCAAAAAACTAGATGTGTCTTACCACTTTTATTTTTTTCCTAAAATATTGTAGTCCCAATATGCAATGATGCATCGATTATAATTGCAGGGACGTCAATCTCCGGCAAATGAACAACTGTTGTGCAACTCTTGTGCATGCGGTCCCAAAAAACTAGATATGTCTTACCACTTTTATTTTTTTTCTAAAATATTGTAGTCCTAATATGCAATGATGCATCAATTATAATTGCAGGGACGTCAATCTCCAGCAAATTAATGAACAACTGTTGCGCAATTCTTGTGCATGCGGTCCCAAAAAACTAGATATGTCTTACCACTTTTATTTTTTTCCTAAAATATTGTAGTCCCAATATGCAATGATGCATCGATTATAATTGCAGGGACGTCAATCTCCGGCAAATTAATGAACAACTGTTGTGCAACTCTTGTGTATGCGGTCCCAAAAAACTAGATATGTCTTACCACTTTTATTTTTTTCCTAAAATATTGTAGTCCCAATATGCAATGATACATCGATTATAATTGCAGGGACGTCAATCTTCGGCAAATTAATGAACAACTGTTGCGCAACTCTTGTGCATGCGGTCCAAAAAAACTAGATATGTCTTACCACTTTTATTTTTTTCCTAAAATATTGTAGTCCCAATATGCAATGATGCATTGATTATAATTGTAGGGACGTGAATCTCCGGCAAATTAATGAACAACTGTTGCGTAACTCTTGTGCATGCGGTCCCAAAAAACTAGATGTGTCTTACCACTTTTATTTTTTTCCTAAAATATTGTAGTCCCAATATGCAATGATGCATCGATTATAATTGCAGGGACGTCAATCTCCGGCAAATTAATGAACAACTGTTGCGCAACTCTTGTGCATGCGGTCCCAAAAAACTAGATGTGTCTTACCACTTTTATTTTTTTCCTAAAATATTGTAGTCCTAATATGCAATGATGCATCGATTATAATTGCAGGGACGTCAATCTCCGGCAAATTAATGAACAACTGTTGCGCAACTCAGATAAGCAAAGTAAAGGTCATACGGACGTATACAAGCTATGCCATGATCGAGCTCAGGATCACAGAGCCCCTTAGCTTGGACAACATACTCATGTATAGAAAGTCTGTCAGTCTAAAGGTCTGAACTGAAACCTCCTGATGTCGATTTATCGATCTCAATCACCGCTAGGATAAAACTGAAATAAAATGCATGCAGAAATACAATGCACATGCAGAAATACAATGCATGGAAACGCATGCACGGCGGCGCGGTGGCGCAGGCCGATAGCGGCGTTGCTTGCGGTGGCGGCGACAGACCCACATGGCTCTACTCCCCCCCTGAGGAAGGTAAACAGTGTATCAACAGGGTTGCCTGAACTTATCAAAATCAGTTGCATGCTCCAACCAACTGAGTTTATTCAAAGTCTGCTGACTATGTGTCATCAAATTTCTTGAACTTTGTCAGTCCATCTGCCAACTGTTGAGTCTTTCCATCGCAGTGACGAAGCTTTACGTCCATTCTTTTCACTTCCTGAACACACCAAGCCAAAATCCCGGACAGTTCCTCTTCTTTCTTTGCTACCCCCGTTTCCATTTGACTGAGGCTTGTTGCGCTATCTGAAAACAAAACAACCTCAAGTGAGGGAAAAAGGAAATAAAGAGTGCGAAGCATCAAGGGAAGACGTTTCAATCCCATTCGGATTGCAAGGAGCTCAGCTCCAGGTGCAGACAATACCTTTCTCTTCTCCTTATGAGTCGCCCAGTCAAGAATATTCAACCAACAAATCAAAGACCATGAGGCATCAGCAAGCTGAAAAAGATAAGCAGACCGAGAGGAACAGGTGGATGCATCAAATGCTGCATCTACAAACAAACGTAGTTGTGCAAAGCGAAAACGAATGCGCACAAACCTAAGCCTCTTTCTCTTTGCTGCAACTAAACGTAAGACAGTGATCACTGCAGCAAGATGCCTGACTGTGGGTGTGTTGGAGAACTGTGCAAGTGTGGAGACAGCAAAAGCAATGTTGAATCATGAATGAGAGACCCATATGGCTCTCCCTACCCACTTTCTCATCTCACCCTCAAGGCGCATGTCGATTTCGCCTGGAAAAGGAGGCAAAAAGTCTGATTCCTCCAATACCCCACTTCTTTTCCCGAGAGGCAAAGCCTCCAGAGTCAAGTACCCCTCCATCGATTGGCAGATTGCTTTATCTGTTCTGAAGACATTAAAACCAACCAGTTTGACACTCTTGGATGAAAGCAAAGTCGTGTCGTCCATTGATACGGGTCCTGTCTGTGCAATCTGTTTCAAGGTTGAAAGAGGATAAGGAGACGCACAAGTCAAATCGTTGACATGATGAGACAGCATTGCCTTCACGTCAAGAATCTGCACCTCAGTGATGGATGAATCATCTACTCTGGCTAACTGAAAAACAGTCACCCCCTTGTCTATCTTTACGTGGGTACTTTCTATGATCTCTCTCCATCCAATCCTAAAAAGAACTTGACGCAAAAAGAGACCAAAGATTCGAGGTGCATCTTTCAAGCCATATGCTACCAAACGCAAAAGATACATGACTCCTGATTTGAACCCCCCTGCAATGGCTGCTGAAGGTAACCACTTTAGCATTCTGACTCCAATCCTCCCTACTGACTCAGGAAGGCGCAGCTACAGAAAGGCACATGTCACATCTGTAAATGCAACTCCCCATGACTTCACCAAAGCAAAGATAAAAAGAATGCGAAGAGAGGTGACCTCTGGAGTGCCAGAATATGTCTCTACGTTCCTTCTATCAAAAAAGGAGTTGCCAGCGAGAACAATCCTCGCTTTTGCCTTTCTGATCATGGACCCCCCCGCACTGACTAATTTCCATGTCATCACCCACATCAAAGGGATGATTATCAGAAGGGAAGAAACAGAAGAAACGGCCGAAGAGGAAGAAGACTGTCCAGTTGCAGGAAGCTCCTCCCCCAATGACTGAAAATAAACCCACTTCCCAATCTCTCTGTCTCCCGCATCATTGAAATTTCCGTCTTTCACTTCTTTCCATTCGGCTTTCTTGTGGGTCTTTCCCACCTCACTCTCTACTGTGAGATAGTCTGGCTTGCTGTCTGCCTTCTGACACTTCTCTGCCACCTCAGTGCCATGTCCTCTACATTCAAAAGAAAACAAACGAGCAGAACAAACAGAAGAAAAATCATATGAGGGAGAGAAAGAAGAAGCAGAAAGAAAATTGACTCCCTCCCCCTGAGCTGCCCCCCCATCGTCTCCCTGCCCCCCCTCTCCGCCTGGCTGAGCTCCATTCAAAACATTCAAAATGTTTTGTGGAACCCTTTCCTCCCTCCCCACCTTCTGAAGGTCAAAGACGTTGGAGATTCTGTTCCCTGCCACCCTTTGCATATTGCGAGTATCATCAAAACCCAAAGAACGGCTGAGAACGAGTCCCCCTTCACCAACAGAAAGCGATGAGACAGGAACTTGACCTGTTGGAGTGAGTTGACCACACTTTACAGGATGGAGACGGCCAGAAAGCAAGACGAGTGCATATCGCCCCCTCAGCCCCCCCACTGCTGCAACAGGGGCTGCAGGGGCGACCAAAGCCGGAGGAACAACCCCGCCCCCCCCCCCAACCCCCCCCCATCCTCTTCTCCTTCATTCACTTGCCCATCCCCCCCTTCTTCTCTCTGCTCGTCGGATAAAAGATCAGAGGGAGGAAGATGAATGCGTGAATGCGAAGAAGAAGCGGAAAAAGAATTGGAAGAAGAAGGAATGTGACGATACATGATGAAAGAAAACAAACCGGAAAGTTGAAAGACTCCTGGATCAGCATGCTCAACGTCCTTTCAAGAAACAACCAATACTTTCACCCAGCGGAATCGGACAGTGCACCACTCAAAAACTATGCACTCTGACTGGGTGAGTCCATAGGCAAAAACACTAAACGAGCCTCGGGAACGTGCTGTCTTATTCTTTCTTTTCCCTCCCCAAACGATTGGGTCTCCCGGTATGAAGGATGCATCAGGAATCTCACTGGTGGCAGCAAAGATGGGAGAGGACCGCCGAGACGTGGCTGTTCGATTGTATGCATACTCAACACACAGAGGAAGAAAACAAAGCCATTTCAGTGGAAAACCAAATGTTGCAATCAGCGACTAAATTCTTTCCCTTAATGTTCTGTACCATCTTTCACAGGGACCCCGAGAAGAATCAGAAGCAAAAGGGTCCACAACTGTACCTGCGGCATCGAGAACTTTATGCACAGGTCCTTTGGTCAGTCCTTTCTCCCCATCGCACCTGAAACGTTTCGGTGCCCCATACTGATGGATCCATTCATTCGTGTACGGAACAAGATCTTCCCCCCCCTTTGAACCCACCACACGACAAAGCACGAGACTTGTATGGGCATCAACCTGAGAAAAACAAACCCAAGACGAAAAAGAAGAGAGTTCGAATGCAGGATCGAGTTCGGACAAAAAGCAAAGATCCTCCCAGACCTCATTAAGGAACGAGCAGGGCTTCGAGGAGGAGTCGGCGTCCCTGGTCCTCCATTTATGGTTGACTATGTGAACCCGCTGACAGGAACCATACTAAGGGAGGGAAGTATTCAATCAAAATGTCGGAACAGAAAGAAAAGAAGTATTCCGTTGCTCTTTCCAAGTGTTGACCAATCTCTTCACACCGGCATGCCCGTGACGGAAATGCTGAAGAAAGATTGAAAAACGAATAGAAGGAGGAACAAGAGTTGTATCACGCACAAACGGACCGAGTGGAGAGAGCTCATCAGCGGCACCCTGCACTCTGTTCATTCGGATGCGCTCGCTGCGCGGAGAAGAGACCTGATAACAAAGAAGAAAGAAGAAGGGAAAGTAAATAAAGAAAAGGAATATATCGATGTATTGTATGTATTTGATGCGCCCTTAAGTGTATGTACCTGCTCCCATTTCCCCCAACCCCCGTTGAGAGAGAGAACAGAAGTAATCATACGGAGGACATGACCATCTGCACCCAGAAACACCATTTACACCTTACTTACCCCCTTTGTGATGAGAACGGTGGAGTACCTCCACGCAGCATTCTGGGGGGATTGCATGAGGTGGACCCACATCATCTCCCCGGTGGCGGTCGGGAGAGCAGCTCTCCTCGAGAAACGATCGACATGGGGAGTTAAAGAAAGAACATCTGTCACTCCTGGATAATCGGTCAAATTTCCCACAATGGGCACAACTGCTGTCCCCCCGCTGAAGAGAGGAACTTCCAATAGAACCAGAGCTCTCTCAGTCGTGACTGTCCCCCCTCCCTCTCGCTTGCCAAATGTCTCTGAGTATCGAGAGATATAAGGCCATCGTTTGATGATGTACGGCGACACCACTGACAAGGGAAGCAGGGTAAAGGTACACTCCGTGTCCATACGGAGGGGGACGATTGACTTCGGGACAGGACGAGAGATGGTTAGTACAGGAAATGAGTTAGAAGCCATACGGGCGTACTCATAACTCCCGTTCACTCCCTCTCTATTCTCGTGATCTGTCACGATTGCTCCTATGAATCTGCGGATAAAGTCTTCAAAACTTTCTTTTTGACTGGGCTAGCTGTTCTCACCTTCATTCTCCGTAGCCAATTTAGCTCTCTTTCTACGCGGACCCTGTGATGCCTGCTGTCTGTCTCTGTTGTATACCCCCCTCTGCTGTTCTTTTCCTACTTTCTGCAGGAAGGCCTGCGCAAGGGTATATGCCATTTTGTCTACTGGGGGTGGTGGGGGGGTGTTCTGTCTCTGCCTCCCCCCTCACTGCAGGAGGATGATCTTTCCTGCCCTCTCTGCCTATTTTCTTTTCCTTTCTTATCACCTTTCTTCTTCACCTACCTCTCATACTTCCCCATCACTCCCCTCAGTTGAGCCACTGTCTCTTCAGAAATATCAGGGAAACAGTGTTCTTTTACGAGGGATTCAAGGGCACACACTGACTCTGCGAGGGCATCTTGAAGAAGTGTGCCCCCCCCCCCCTTTTCTTTGGATCTTGAGTTGGAGATGGCAAGTGGAATCACAGATTCAACTTTGAATTCCTTGCTCTGCTTCCTATCTGACACCTTCAAGACCCCTCGGAGGACGGAAGGAACCCATTTCTTCCTATTGATGCCTTGGCTCTCCATGTCTGTCCTAGAATACAACTCAGAAAAGAAGGATTTCTGATGGATGAGTGAGGATTTGATGGGTGCTAAACGGTTGTCTTGTTCTGCTACTGCTTGGTTGCCCCGCAGAAGGGCGATTCTCTTCATTTTTTCGGGACACAGCGCCAAAACAGAATCCCTGCCAACCTATCTCCAATATCTACCCCAAGTTTCTTTATCTCTGCGTACACAAGCGAAAAACACTCTAATGACTCTCGAAGAGACAGAGACGCGATGGAGACGAAACGAAACATGAAGAAGAGGGAGCAAAAGAGAAGATAGATCATGGAGTCTTCATCCATCTGCAGATCAAGGTTCTTGATCGGCTCTGCGTACGTCGTCTTCACTCAATCTCGAAGCTTCTTCTCATACTCGGCATCTGTATCAGCCCCCTTCTGGGGGACAGCATAACCGCTTTCACTCTGAATCGATTGGACAAGGGAAAGGATCGATTCGTCTGACTCAAGGCACATGATCATTAAAGAATCTTCGAGGAGTTGGAGACCTTTGACAGATGCAGTACCGCCCGCCCAGATAGAGACAGCTTCTCCATATTTCTGAGGGGTAGAGAATTCGAAACGAGCCGGAAGACGGTCAGATGACCACTAAATTTTCTCTTTGGACATGACAACAGATCAAAACAGCAAATGAGGCTGTTAACCGCAGATAAGCAAAGTATAGGTCATACGGACGTATACTAGCTATGCCATCATCAAGTTCAAGATCACAGAGCCCCTTAGCTTGGACAACATACTCGTGTATAGAAAGTCTGTCAGTTTAAAAGTCTAAACTGAAACCTCCTGATGTCGATTTATCGATCTCAATCACCGCCAAGATGAAACTAAAATAAAATGTATACAGAAATACAATGCGCATACAAAAATACAATGCATGGAAACGCATGTACGGCGGCGCAGCGGTGCGGGCCGATGGCGGCATCGCTCGCGGTGGTGGCGACAGACCCACATGGCTCTACTAACTCTTGTGCATGCGGTCCCAAAAAACTAGATGTGTCTTACCACTTTTATTTTTTTTCTAAAATATTGTGGTCCCAATGTGCAATGATGCATCGATTATAATTGCAGGGACGTCAATCTCCGGCAAATTAATAAACAACTGTTGCGCAACTCTTGTACATGCGGTCCCAAAAAACTAGATGTGTCTTACCACTTTTATTTTTTTCCTAAAATATTGTAGTCCCAATATGCAATGATGATTGAGGGTTTTATGTAATGATGTATCGATTATAATTGCAGGGACGTCAATCTCCGGCAAATTAATGAACAACTGTTGCGCAACTCTTGTGCATGCGGTCCCAAAAAACTAGATGTGTCTTACCACTTTTATTTTTTTCCTAAAACATTGTAGTCCCAATATGGAATGACGCATCGATTATGATTATGCAAAGCTACGGACGCGGGCAAATGAACAACTGTTGTGCAACTCTTATACATTTGGTCCCAAAAAACTAAATGTGTCTTACCACTTTTATTTTTTTCCTAAAATATTGTAGTCCCAATATACAATGATGCATCGATTATGATTGCGTAAAGCTATGGACAATTAAACAACTGTTGTGCAACTCTTGTGCATGCGGTCCCAATATGCAATGATGCATCGATGTCTAAGCGTGGCATGCATAACAAAACCTTCGATCATCACCATAACGATATTCAAGCGCGTGCTGCGCGTACGCCACCAGCCCACGGCGTGGGGCTGGGGCCCCACACCACCTGGCCGGCAGCAGCCAACCATCCCCGGCCTAACGAGGTCCCCCGAGGCACTCACCCAACTGGTTAGGAGTATCCCGCGTGAGGCGTTGCCTCGGGGGGCAGCTCAACTTAAATTGCTAAAATCAATGAGGAGGCCCCGATATACCCTGATATTGCATGATCACTAACTTTATTTTTAGGGAGGCCGGAGATCGATTGTCATCGTTTTTCTTTTTTTAGAAGATGATTACGGGTTTTGTCATGCATGTCGCATCCCCATATATGGGAGGCGGATCTAGCCCAGTTTGTCGATAAGTTCCATCCCAAAACCAGTAAAGCTATGTGGGTCTGTCGCTGCCACCGCAAGCAACACCACCATCGGCCTGTGCCGCCGCGCCGCCATGCATGCGTTTCCATGTATTTTATTAAATAAAATACATGGTGGTGACAGACCCACATGGCTCTACTCTTACAAAGACTTGAGGTGCATGGGATAGCACGTACGCATGCATGCATGTTGAGCATAAAAAAGGAAGAAATGAATTTTGAGAAGAAAAGGGGCAAATGAGTGGGGTCTCTACTTGATTAAAAGCTAATTTAAAGTTTTTCTCTCCTCTCAAAGGGTAGTCTTTACCAAGGGAAGAAACTTTGATGAAGTTTTTGCTTTATCTTACTTTGTCTCTCCTAACCTCTCTCTCCTCTCTTCTCTTTATTTTTCTACCCTATACTTACCTATACCGTCGCTTGAGGTAGTTTCAGGAACCAGCTGCACTAATTTAAAAATGATTGATGAGCAGATCGCTCTTAGATTCGAAACTAACGGGACGAACCAGAACTTTTTGATAGACTAGGCTAGATCTGCCCCTTATATATGGGGATACGGTATGCATAACAAAAACGTTAAGTATCAATCATATCGAACGTGAATCTACGATTAAAAAAATGATGCATGCACTCTGATATCCCGGAGATATCGCTGAGGGGCATGCAGCGGTTTTAGTAGAATGAATACTAATGAAGGCCTAAAATTAAAAATTGAATGAAACTTGAAAAAATATATAGCCAGTGAACTAGACAGTGAACTAGACAGTGAAATTACAGTCTTGGCACACTTTGAAGGTAGGAGCTGCATGATACCCACCCTGGCCGGCGTAGGTTTACTTAAGTTAATTAGGGAACACTCCACTATATATATCACTATTTCTAATAGAATCTGTATACTGTATTAGTTTTAGCGATTTATAGTAGTGACAGATCAAAATACCACCGGAATTTGGTCTAAAATTAAAGCAGCATACATTACAAAATTTGATACTAAGTATTACTGACCCGCACTATGCCACAATTTTTCCGTATTTTTGATACATTAGTAGCAACTATATTTAATAAATTAAATTAAGATTATATGTTCAGACAATTGACATCCGTCGCGACTACAATGCCAAACGTCCAACACATGTCAATGAATTGTATGATTAGAATTACTAAGTATTACTACGACAAAAAGATAAAAAAAAAATTAAGAAAAAGAGATTAAATTTTGACAAGAGTTTTGACCAGAGTTTTTCTTACAGATGGGCCAGTGCATAATAGTTCTGTTCCAGTTTTACAGTTTTGTGCCCACTGCAGTCACTTCAACAGGCCGAAGTGCTTCTTTATGGTCGGACGTCTACAGACTGCATGGCATGAGTCGCATGAACGTCTGGGGCTTCGGGGATCTTCAAATTTATTCTAAACTGCAAAGCCTTGCCACCTCTTCCACAAGGGACCTTCCTCCTTCTTCTCACCCCTCTCATCTCTACGGCCAGTCGGTCCGTTTTGCACGACCACACCTCTGCCCCCCCTTGTGCAACGTCCTCCAGAGGCAGACAGGTCTCTGCAGAGAGAGGCCGACAAACGTTTCGAGAGCGCCTCCTCCTCTTCCTCCTCCCCTTCCGATTCCTCTCCAAAGATCGTCGGAATCTCCTCCTCTGAGGTCCCCTCGCCAGCCTCTAACGCAACTTCGATGCCCCAATGACCATTGGGAGTGTGCCTAGAAATCTCATCCCTTTCTCCTTCTCCTTCTTCTTCTTCTCTCTCCTTCGCCGTCTCCGAAGGGTCCACACACCTCCAGAGACCGGCACACAGCTGAGAGAGAGCGTCCTGAAAAAAGAGATAGAGATAGAGAGGAAGACCACAGGAGGATCTTGAAAGTACGTATGGATGCTCACCTGCCTGGTTGTCTTCCATGCAGGTCCCTTTCTGTCTGTCTGTCTGTCTGTCTGTCTGTCTGTCTACATATCTGTCTCTTGCCTCGTTCACTGCATCACGACCAGGGCCAATAGAAAAGGAAAAGACTACGCAGCCTGTCACGATCAATGTTTGCACTCACCTCTGCGCCTGCCACGCTCATCTCTCCCCGACTGCCGATGAGTGCCTTGAATCCCCCCCTTCCCTTCCACGAGATGTCCCTGAAGAGGTCCCCTCCCCGACCGTCGAAGGCCTCAAAAGTCGACAGGCCGTGGAACCCTCTCCTTCCCCTCTCCCCCCGTCTCCCGGAGGACGGAAGGAGAGGGGCATACTCGATCTCGAGGGCGCCTTCTTCTTCTGTCTCTCCTTCTCCATCCAAATTCGACGGGGGCCTGTTCCCTCCTCCTGCTGCTACTGCTGTTGACACTTTCCCCCCCGCTTTCGGGGTCGGCCCGCTCACCCCGGTCAGAGAAGCTCCCGTCTCCTCCCCGCCTCCCGCTCTTGCCTCGAGCCCTGCCACAAACAGACAGAGATGAGAGAGGCCACAGGCGGACTCGAAGGAGGACGTGACCACTGGATGGACCGCAGAGGACACACGCACAGAGGCTCTGATCCAGGGTGCACATCTGCAGACAAACAAACCGACAGAGAGGGACACACACACACACGCACAGAGGCTCTGATCCAGGGTGCACATCTGCAGACAAACAAACCGACAGAGAGGGACACACACACACACGCACAGAGGCTCTGATCCAGGGTGCACATCTGCAGACAAACAAACCGACAGAGAGGGACACACACACACACGCACAGAGGCTCTGATCCAGGGTGCACATCTGCAGACAAACAAACCGACAGAGAGGGACACACACACACACGCACAGAGGCTCTGATCCAGGGTGCACATCTGCAGACAAACAAACCGACAGAGAGGGACACACACACACACGCACAGAGGCTCTGATCCAGGGTGCACATCTGCAGACAAACAAACCGACAGAGAGGGACACACACACACACGCACAGAGGCTCTGATCCAGGGTGCACATCTGCAGACAAACAAACCGACAGAGAGGGACACACACACACACGCACAGAGGCTCTGATCCAGGGTGCACATCTGCAGACAAACAAACCGACAGAGAGGGACACACACACACACGCACAGAGGCTCTGATCCAGGGTGCACATCTGCAGACAAACAAACCGACAGAGAGGGACACACACACACACGCACAGAGGCTCTGATCCAGGGTGCACATCTGCAGACAAACAAACCGACAGAGAGGGACACACACACACACGCACAGAGGCTCTGATCCAGGGTGCACATCTGCAGACAAACAAACCGACAGAGACGGACACACACACACACACAGAGGCTCTGATCCAGGGTGCACATCTGCAGACAAACAAACCGACAGAGACGGACACACACACACACACACAGAGGCTCTGATCCAGGGTGCACATCTGCAGACAAACAAACCGACAGAGAGGGACACACACACACACACACAGAGGCTCTGATCCAGGGTGCACATCTGCAGACAAACAAACCGACAGGCGAACTCTCTCACACGTATCAGTAGAACATATCCCCCCCGACAGACAGATAGGCACACAGACAGACAGACAGACAGACCTGTCATAGCCCCCCATCAAAGACGGCTTCAGGACGACTGCCGCGAGTCCCCCCCCCGCAGCCAGAACACCAATCTCCCCGGGGTCTGTCACTGCCGGCTGTGCGTAGACCGTTTCGTCCAGTGCGAATGGCAGCTGTGCCTTTGCAAACAGTTCAGAGAGTCGAGCAGTCTCATCAGCCCTCAGAGGTTCCTCTATAAGCTCGATGGCAGCGTGGGCGAGCGGAGTGAGGAGGGAGGAGAACTTGACAGCCGAGTCGAAGCTCCAGGCCTGCAAGCACATTTATTTTTTGGGGGGAAGGGCAGAGCAATTTAGGCCGGGAGGGAGAAAGGAGGCGTCAGAGATACACGTGCTGCAAGGGAGAGAGGGAGGGCCAGGAGTGAAGAGAAATCCAACGACAAAAGAGGATGGAACAAAACAAAAACAGCCAGAAGACACGGTAAGCAAGCGTGGAGACAGGCGGGCAGAGAGACGAGACAAAGCAGCGGAAGATAGAGGAGAGACACACTGCGAGAGAAAGAGAGAAATGGAAAAACATAAACACAACTAACCAGACAAACAGACTGCGAAAGAAAGAGAGAAACACAAAAACATAAACACAACCAACCGGACAGACCAGAGGCAGGCAAGGAAACCCCACCGCAATCAACAAACATTTGAACACTCAATCAACCCCCCCCCCCNNNNCCCCCCCCCACACACACACACATGCACACACGGAAACGGACCTGATTGGCGTCGAGGCGGAGGCACAAATCCGGGTGGGCCTGTGTGTGTGTCCCTTCCCCTTCGCCTCCCTTGCTTTCTTTTTCTTGGCTGGCGATCTCCTTCTGCTTCTGCTTGTTCTCTTCCCTCTTCTTCTGCTGCTCCCTTGAAGAAGTCACCAGCTCTGCAGCTAGTTGGTTCACTTTCAATGCGTCTGCCTCCACGTCTGCCCCTCCCACCTTCACTTTCATCACAGGATATTCCAGACTCCCACTCACCAACCCCCTCCGTCCCACCAAACCATTCAGAAACACACAGTCGGGCATGTCCAATCCTCTGCCACTTCCCGTCTCTCCACCTGCCCCATTCTTCACATTCCCATAAGAAGAGGAAGAAGAAGAAGCCACCTGCTGCCTCAGCAACGCGACCATCGCAGCGCGAGATTCAGGATCCATCGGCGCCCCAAACCGTCTCTCAAAGTCGTCAAGAACCGATTCTGCAAAGTCGGCAGACTTCGTTCCGACACCATTCAAAGACCCAGTCCCGCCGCCGCCCAGCCCTGCTGCAAACGCCACCCCCACTGCCTCAGATATCCTCATCCCCCCCTCGGCAGCGCTCAGGTGCAGCAATGCCTGTTGAAGCCCTGCACGCACAGACTGACACAGCGGCACCCTGACGAACTCCCGGAGCCACCTCTCGAATCCCCCCACGTCGCCTTCCACTTCCCCACCTGAGGAGACGGCCTCATCGAGGTGCGCCATCCTGTCTGCACCGCACGCTTCTTCAGGGGTAGGTACCGGCACTGTGTATTTTCCGGGGCCGCTTCCTGGAGGCGGAATAACTCTCTGCAGTATTTCCAGCTGCGCATCGACCTGCCTGAGCCCCTCCAGAGAGAACCCGGGGAGGGGGGAGACCTCCCCTACCCCCAGAGCCCCCCCCGACGATCGGAGGAGCACCAGGCGCCCCTCCCTCTCCCTCATCTCGCCCACCTGCAGGAAGGGAGAGAAGAGAACAGAAAGGAAGTGAAAGGAAAGGAAGGAAGGAAGGAAGGAAGGAAGGAAAGACGGAAGGAAAGAAGGAAGGAAGGAAAGACGGAAGGAAAGAAAAAAGGAAGGAAGGAAGGAAGGAAGGAAAGAAGGAAGGAAGGAAGGAAGGAAGGAAGAGAAACAATGGAGAATACACGGATAATTTGAGGCCTCCCTCTCGCCTTCCTTGGCTTGAGATCCCAACCTCATCTTGGGGAAAGATGGTACGTCGAACAGTGGTGGCAGGTGGGAAGGGACAAAATACAGGACATACCAATTTGCCCAAACACACCAACAGAGCAGACACGACGAGAGAGAGAATGGAAAGCAAAGAGAGCTAGCCGCCTCCCTCAAACAGACAGAAGGACTGACAGACAGACCTGAGGGAGAACAAGGGGGTCTTTGAGGGGCAACGAAAAGGAAAAAACGCTCAAAGACTCCACACAAGGGGGAGGAGCCAGCAAGACGGGAGGCTTCGGTGGCGGGGGCGCAACACTAGGAGCCAGCGTGGCTGTTCGGAGCTTCTCTTGTACCTCTGCTGTACCCCCCTCTTCTCGCTCTTTGTCGTCTGGTGCGAAGTTTGCTGTACTTGAGGCAGCAACCGCTTTCAACCGAGTGCCGCCGGCGGCGAATTCCTCCCACGTCCTTGCACGTTGACCCCCTGCTTGCGTCCCTGCTGTGTCAGAGGCAGGATGATAAGTCCACTGCTCTCCCCCTGCATCCCCACCAAGATCCAAGAGACGAAGCACACACCCCACCACTACCGTCGGCCTTTGTGTGAGCACTGCATGACCGCAATCATCCAATTCCTCCAAATGAAACCGGCCCTTTCCCTTTCCTCCCTTCTCCCTTCTCCCCTCTACCCGCTCCCTCAACTGCCTCATGAGCTTCAGGTATTTCGTGTCCTCCTTTCCGACAGCACACACAACTCGACCAATTCCACTCGAAACACAAACATCAACAAGCGCGTCCGCACACTCTCTCTGTCTCCCCGGACACATCGCCCTCAGGCTACACGCTGCGGAGGCGGGTGTGTTGGTTTCCACCCTTCTGCCTACCATCTCCTCAAATTCCTTCTGTCCGAGCACCCGGAACCTATGCAGATCTCCCCACAGCCCCATCCGATACCAGACCTCCCTCATCCAGCCCTCAAACTCTCTCTTCCCCTCCATCCTCTCCAGCCGGCTCCCCAACGCCATGTCCTTCTGGACTCGGGCCTGACGGTCAAAGAAAGAATCAACAGCAAGCCCTCCCGGATCTGCGCTTAATAAACAGAGACCCGAAAACCGATGCGGGGCCTCAGACACCAACAGAGAGGCCACGCGACCTCCAAGAGAGTACCCAATCACGAAGTTTTCAACATCGACCATGCCACCATCTGAAGGAACTAAACAGCCTGCATCTCCTCCCACAAAACACCTCTCCAACACATCAAGAAGACTGAAGAAAGAACGCACCGTACAGTCGGCGCTGCATTTCACTTCCTCTCCAATTATTCCCCCTGGCAGTGAGTAACTCACCCCTTCCCCCCTCCCAGACAGTCCCCTTCCCCGTCCATGACCCGGGAGGTCAATAAAGAAAGCGAAAACGTCCCCCGATTCTCTCCGATCAGACTCGGCAGAAGGAGAACAAACAGCCCCTTGGAGATCCTCTGCCACGCTGATCCAATCCAAAGTACTCCCAAGCCAGCCGTGAAAGAAGAACAACAGTCGCACCACCCGTCTTTTCCTTTCCTCCCCGCAGTTGCTCATTCCGTCCTCTGCCTTCTTGCCGGAAGAACCCAACTCCTCCAACGTACCGACAGAAGACGAGGACAAGCGTAGGACCACAATCTGCCCAAGTGAACCAAAAAAGTCAAGAGATGCCACCCCCGCAACACCACACTGCATTTCGGACAGCTCGCATAGAGTGCCAGTCCCAAGATGGGTGAGGAGGGGAGAGCCATTAAGGGACATCCTTGGCACTCTCTCACCGTCTTCCTCCTGCTGCAAAAGATAATTCTTCATCGCCAGCCCCGCCAGCCTCTGCAGTCTCTTGTGCTCCTTCACATTCATGTCCCGATCACCCGACACACAAACCTCAATCACCTGCAGCGGCACAAATGCATGGTGGCCTGCTTTGGTTTGCATTCTTTTCCTTTCCTGCTCAGCTTCCTCCTTCAGTCCGCCATTCACGATCAGATTTATTCCGACGCTCCGTTTTTCGGCATTTCTTTTTTCGATGAAGGGGCAATCGGTCAGCAGGCACGCCGATCGATATGCTGACAGAAAGAAGCAGGGGAGAGAGGGGAGTTTGCATTGCCGCCTGTCTGCTTCTTCCGCTCTGCATCCGTGCATTTATGCATGTGTCTATCTATCTGTCTGTCTGTCTGTCTGTGTCTCACTCACCCGTGGTCCCTTCATGCTCTCGTCTCGCAACGGCGCCCTCAGAGCCTTCAACAGCCCCCCGCCTGTGTACACTCTCTCCGCGGGAATCCCGAGAGAAACCGCTACGTCAAATGCCTGCAAGAAAAAAAGAAAAGAAGAAAGAACACAATCAATCAATCAAAACATTTCATTCATTCATGCACAGGACTCCCTCCCTCCCTCCCTTATGATGCGACGCCTCGAGTGATCATCAATTCCCTCCCTCCCCATTCATCCACCCATCATTCAGGTGACGTACTGTCGTCACCACCTCATATCATTCCATTGTCCTCTCTGCCCAAAAGGCTTTTAGAGACAGTCAATGAAGAGATCCGCCAACCTCTCATGCCGGTCATCGTGAAGGTACAAAGAAAAAAAAAAGGGGCCCCCTCAATTCTTCCCCAATGGCAGCAGCTCTACCAGGACTACCACTCCGACTGACCGACCGACCTCCACTTCTGTTGGCGCATCAAACCCTGGAGAGAAAACGGACCGACGCACAGCCCTGGCCTCCTCGTTGTCCCCCACCACTGGAAGGAAGTGGAAGATCCCCCCCCCTCCATTGTTCACAACCACCAGAGTCACAGGAAGTCCGCTCTGCACAAAAACAAACAAACACACACACACACACACACACACACAGAGAGAGAGAGAGAGAGAGAGAGAGAGAGAGAGACCACAGAGCCAATGATGTCTGTCACCCACCGGAGCCAATCTGAAACTCTCTCTTTGTCAGAAGAGAGATCTGCACCAGCTGAGAAGAGGCGATTGTGTCATCTTACTTGATTGACAATTTTTCTGTGTATGATTTCGTCTGCATCCTCTCTATAAAGTTCTTTCTCACCTCAAACGATGGATAAAAAGAACCTGATCCACACTCACTCACTCACTCACTCACTCACTCACTTACTCGTTCACTCCCTCCCTCACTCACTCACTGACTGACTGACTGACTGACCTCTTTCAAGCTCACCAGCCCGTTGAGGTCATGGACGAACGCGGAGTCCCCGACCACCACCACACACTCACCCGACAGCTCCCCCCCCAGCCCCTCACAGAACCCCATGCCCGAATGGACAACACCGTCTATGCCGTTCACCCCCCTATTGCACCCCACCCCCACACGTCCCTCCACCACCTTCCCTCCCACAGAACCAAAGCAGTCCAAGTCCCTCACCGCCATCGAAGAGGAACAAAAGAGACCAGCGGGGGGCACACGACAAGAACCAGCAAGTCTCCCAGAGGCCCACAGTCCCAAAGTAAATGCAACAAACGGTTCCGAAACTCCCACTTCTTCTTCTTCTGGTCCCCCTCCCTGGATTTGGGTCAGACCCCCCGCCGCAGACTCTTCAAATTCCCACTCGCGCAAGAGCGCCTGCAGACATTCAGAAAATGAGGACACAGAGAGAGAGAGAGAGAGAGAGAGAGAGAGACGGCTTGACGAGGGAAGGAAGAGCGAAGAAAGGCAAACCATGAGCAAACTCGAAAAAAGAGCGAAGAAAGGCAAACCATGAGCAAACTCGAAAATAGGTTGCCACAGAAGAAGAATTTGAGAAGGACACATGCAAAACAAAACAGTGAGTGCACCAGCAAGGACCACAGGCCGGAGAAGAAGGACACATACAAAACAAAACAGTGAGTGCACCAGTAACGACCACGGCCCGAGAGAGACGCTCTCTCTCTCATCAGAGATGCCTCTGCCGAACAACTTCTGAGGACAGATCAAAAGAACAAAAAAAGGGAGGGAAACAATTCATTCCATTCAGGCAGGAAAACGAAAGCCCCCCCCATGGATGACTCACTCACCTGATGAACGACATTTCCCAATTCAACTAAAGTTATCAACTCTGATCCCCTCTGCCTCTCTCCCTCCCACCCATCAGACCCTCCTGTCATTCCCCCGTCCCCCTCCAGCCCCGAAAGCTCTCCTCGCAACAGACACTCCACAAAAGAGAGAGCGGACGCCCTCACCTGCAAACAGAAAGAAAAGCAGACAGAAAGGCGTACAGATTGAAGACACGGAGGGCTTGCAAAGCACTCCGAAGGTCGCCAGACTGTATTTACACGGGAAGAATGAAGGCAGCAGCTTCCTTCTGACCAGATTACATACATACACACAGCCTGAGAAGGAAGGAAGGAAGGAAGGAAGGAAGAAAGGAAGAGAGGAAGGAAGGAAGGAAGGAAGGAAGGAAGAGAGGAAGGAAGGAAGGAAGGAAGGAAGGAAGAGAGGAAGGAAGGAAAGAAGGAAGGAAGGAAGGAAGAGAGGAAGGAAGGAAGGAAGGAAGGAAGGAAGAGAGGAAGGAAGGAAGGAAGGAAGGAAGGAAGAGACGAAGGAAGGAAGGAAGGAAGGAAGAGAGGAAGGCACCCCCCCCCCTCCACATGCACCCCCCGCCCTTTCCAGAGCTCTCCCCCTTCCCCTCCCTCTCCTGCCCTGACTTGACTGCCTGACTGCCTGACTGACCACTTTGGACACCGAATGATCGGGATCTGCGGGTTGAGGCGTCTCTGCAACTGCTACCCAGGGAACAGCAGAGGAGGAGGAAGAGGAGGAGGAGGAGGTCTCCAAACACCCCACCACCGTGGCTGTCTTCATCCACTCGCTCAACCGTGCGCTCACAATTGGAGCTCCCATCTGGAGAATAAAATCAGGAGATGACGCCCGAGCAACGTCAGGGTCGGATAGGACTAAGTCGTGGTGTTTGACTAACAAGTCTCCTGCTGAACCTTCTCGAGAGCTCCACCCCCCCACACAATATCCGTCGTCCGCCCCCCGCTCCCCCTCCCCCTCCCCCTCCCACGCCTGTCGATGTCCGTCCCAGAGATGAAAACCAGAGAGAAGATCTGCAATTACAGGCCACTGCAGACGACGGGCAAGAAGAGCCAAAGCCGAAAAATCACAGTTTTTCCAACTTCCTCCCCCAGCCACAATTACACCTCTGGAGCTACATCTCAACTGTTCCCACAATCGATGCACATCCCTGACTGCCATACAGGAGCCACCGATAGAAGAGCTCCCACTAGCACTCTCAAACGTCGCGTCTCTGTAGGGGCTCTGCGAGCACAGCCACTGCACTACCTTCCTCCCCCCCTGTAGGAGAGTCGCGGGACTCCAGGAAGAACTCACAAACGGCTTTCCCCTCACAGGCCCCGACAGCGGAAACAAATTCTCCCTGCATGCAGACAGAAAAAAAGAAGCCCAAAAATGAAAACACAGAAGAGGCCGCAGACATGCAACGGAAGGTCAGTCAGATCGAAGAGAGAGATCCATAGAGCGAATCAAATCGAAACGATCAGGTGGGACAAACGAACGTAAAAAAACAAGAAAACGAAGAAAGAAAGAAAGAAAGAAAGAAAGAAAGAAAGAAAAAAAGAAAGAAAGAAAGAAAGAAAGACGGAGTCAGAGCTCAGAGACCAATGTGCAACACCGGTGGAAGGAACCAAAAACTACAGAGCACTCACCTGAATGGAAAGTTGAGGTGCGCAGGCCCTCTCTCTCTGACGCTCTTCTCGATGGCGGTGTCAACTGAGGTCAGGAGGGCACCCGCATGAACCTGTCCGCTTTCTTCTCCTGCAGCTGGCACAGGCAGCTCCTGTCTCCACCGGAGCGCGCCCCCTCCACTCAATATCTCACATTGATGCGGCAGGGTCTGAGCTGCCCCCGTAAAACGAAGTTCGGGCGGCCTGTCCCCAGAGAGAACGAGGAGCGGCACCCCGCCCACGTCGGCTTCGCACACGGCAGGGAGGGCGTTGGCCACAGCTGTGCCGGAGGTAAAGATAACCGGTGCCACCGGTGCCGCAGACGGCACACACTGCAGTAGGCCAGGTGGCAGGTGTGTGTGTGTGTGTGTGTGTGAGAGAGAGAGAGAGAGACAGAGAGACAGAGAGACATAGAGAAAATATGTTTGAAAAGGAGAACGCACTAACAAAGAGAAAGAAGATTGGAGCAGCGAGAGGCTGATCGACTCACAAAGCAGAAAAGAAAAACCTGCAGTGACCGATAGAGACCCACCTGAGCAGCGGCATGTGCTGAAATCTGCAGCAGACGGGCTTTCGCGAACCCCAGAGCAGCGAAGGCCGCCCCTCTCTCATCATGAAAGACGCGAAAGGACGCCTGCAGGCAGTGAGTGGACAGGGACAAGAACAAGACATGCACGCATTCTATTCATATTCTTTCTGGGCAGGCAGGCAGCCACAGAGACAAACCAAGAGAGAAAGCAGTTTGACAGGATATGCGGATGGACGGAGGCAGGCATATCTGAGAGAGAGTGAAAGAGAGGGAGACACACAGTCAGTCCCGATAAAGCCTTTAAGGAAAGCGACTCTTTCTCGCGGTTGCTTGTCGTCTTGTCATCTGGAGAAATTGAAAGAAGATCGAGGCAGGCAGGCAGGCAGGCAGGCAGACAGGCAGGCAGGAGAAAAGGTGTCTGATGTGATGTTTATGAGTCGATTCACCTTTCAGTCATCTCAGACTGCTTGGATGCTGTATATTTGTCTGTCTGTCTGTCTGTCTGTCTGTCTGTGATTTAAAGCCTTAATTCCGTCAACTGACTCACTGACTGGCGGACCTGCGGGTGTTGCGCGACTGCAGCCACTAAGGGGGCCGACCGCGCTCCCGGTGCCACAAAGAACTTCTGCACTCCCAGTCGGACGCTCTCCTCTACCGTCAGCCTTCCCCACAGAGAGGTGATATTCGGGGCACTCCAAATGAAATTCAGGGGGTGAAGCTTCAGGCTG
Organism: Chromera velia; assembly: GCA_018398765.1. Lineage (NCBI taxonomy): Eukaryota > Chromeraceae > Chromera > Chromera velia. The sequence continues at coordinate 32,429 of JAHBMJ010005936.1, read as the reverse complement.
CTGTGCGGGAGGGCCAGCGGACGACGTGTGTCTCCTTCTCCTTCTCCTTCTTCTTGCCTCTCCTCTGTCTTTTCTTTTTCTTGTTGCTTCATGGGGGGCCGCACGAACAAAGCCATCAAGTTTCTCATTTTTTGGACGCTCTCGTCCCACTCACTGGAGGGCACAGAGCCTCTAACGATGCCGCAGCCTCCAAAGACTCTCAGCACAGAGGAAGCCCCTCTGTCCCATGCCACACAAGACTTCATCTTCCCTTGCACCTCGTGGCAAAATCTCTCCAATTCCAGACTCTTATTCTTCTTGCTGCTGTTACTATCCGAAGAAGAAGCCGACCTAGACGAAGAGGAAGAGGAAGAAGCAAAACTCCCCTCTGGATGAACCAAAGCAGACCGGATTGCTACTGCAAATTCACACCCTTCAGCGGAGATCCACCTGGAAGGAAGGAAGCAAAGAAGCCGCCGAACAACTCTCTTCATTTCGTTCCTCAAAAAAAGAAGAGCACAGCCGTCACGCGACCCACAGGTGCAAAATCGAAAAGGAAGAAAGGCAGAAATGGAAGCAGACGGACACAGGTCATTTCAGCGGGGGCGAGTGGACAGTGCGCTTTTTTTTGTCGAAGAGCTGATGCTCACACGCGAATGGAATGACATGATACTTGTCTGTCTGTTATTCTCGGGGGGTGTGAACACACGGGAGGGAGGAAGGGAAGGAAACGCAGAGGAAGTCAAGAAGAAGGAATAAGTGCCTTCCTGCAGAGATCACTCCCTCCCTCCCTCCCTCCCTCTCTGACTCACTGACCCGACAGGCCCAGCGTACCACCCCCTGTCCCAGTCCTCAAATACGCTCTCCCTCAGTTTCTCCTTGCTCTCCTGTTGGGGCAGTCCGCACACAGCCGCAGTTGGGTGGAGAGCGTGGGTGGCTGCCAACAGGAAAGAGAGCACATCCTCCCCTACTGAGGGGGGAACAGCGGAAGAAGAGGATTGCAATGGTACACCCTCTCCATCCTCTTGTCTCTTTGTCTGACCACCTTCCCGTTCCCCCCCCCCGACTGCAAGTGAGAGCAGTATTTCTCTACAGAGATGCTGCACGTGTTTGGTCTTCTTCACGAATTTGTGGGACCTTCTCACAGGGCCCAATCGAGTGGGCGAACAATCCCCCGATTCGTCCCACCATATTCCCTTCTCTACCCCGGACCCTGCAAACCCATCTGCCCGACTCCCTCCACTAAAGTCCTTTTCAACCTCCCGTTGTTCCTCTGCCGACAGGCACCCTCCAGAGAGACCCAGCAGAGTGTTCACAATACCGAGGGAGGTAATTTCATTCTCGTCCACATCCTTTGCAGACGACAGAAGTTCAGATTCAAGACGCGAATCTTCCTCCTGAATCAATCACACACAAACACAGCGATAGATAGATAGATAAACCAGAAGGGATACACACACACACACACACACACACACACACACATACAAAGATGAGTGTTAGCCCCCCAAAGCAGAGGACCAGCCAACGAGCCAAACCACCAACTCACAAGAACAAAAAGAAACTTGACTAACTCCCGTTCGCAAAATTAGACAGATGGATCAAAACTCGTCGATACACCTAACCCAAAAATAGACGGAGAGAGCGAAGTGAACTGAGGGAATCAACCGACATCCTCCCTCCTCCAATGCTCTGACCGACCGACCGGGGTCTCTCCCCTCGGCCGTGTACCAGCGAGCGCCTGTGTAGACATCAGCACCCTCACAGGGTTCTCCTTCTTCTTCTCTTTCTCCCCCCTTCCCTGTCCCCCCTCCCCAAGGGTTTGGTCTCTGACTCCCCCATTCGATTCCAGCCTTGCTTCCAAAAGCCTCTCGGGAGTGCAGGTGAGGAACGCTGTTGCTTCTTTGGGCTCGAACAGGACGAAATACCTGACCGACCAGACAGGGAGAAGGATAATGAATGCAGCAGACAGGTGGGAAATGGGAGAGAAGCAGAAACAAATTGGGGGGGGGGCAGGAAGATGAGAGCAGATAACCCAAGTCAGCAATTTCTTTCATACCGCGCATCGAAAAGAAGACAAGAATGCTCGTATGAATACAGGAAGGGACTTTAAAAGAGAGCCAGCCGGGGATCATTTTGCTTCCCATCTCTAGCAACGAGAGAAGGAAGGAGCCCGGATAAACAGGTACCCGAAAGAAAAGATAACATGCAAGAAAAGCAATCGAATAAACGAACAAACTCACTCTGAAGGCCTCCCCGTCTCCAGACCTAGTGCTCCCCCCTCCCCCCCCTCTGCCGTCTCCAGTCCGACCGCGCCTCCCCACTCTGCAGGCAAATCATCCCCCCCAGACTCGCCCCCCTCGCTGCCTTTCCTCTTGCCTCTGCAACCCCCTCTGCAGTCAACCGCCCGTGCCACTGACGCACGCGGGTAGACAGAAAGGAGAGACCGACGGAGACGGGAGAATACCGCCCACGGGGAGAGGACGGCAGAGAACCGGAGGAGGACCTCACGGGCCAGAACGATCTTGCTGATCTGGCTCACATTCTTCGGTTTTCGAATTTCGTTCACCACATGCCCCACTGCCGTCTCCCAGTGGCTGAAGTCTCCCGTCTCCTCTTCGACAGGAATCGGAAGAAACGGACACCGCATACAGTCAGAGGAAGACATGCCGTCTCCCCCCATCTCCCCGAAGAGACGCTCCAGCCGTCTCACTGTGGCAACACGGAGCCGTCTCCATTGCGCTTGGATGCCGTCTCCGTCCTCCGGACCAAGGTAGACAGAGCACCTGAGGCTCCAGGCCAGAGGATTGGGACTTTCCTCGCTTCTCCGCAGCTCCAAGAACGGGAGGAAGAAGAAGAAGTCCCCGAAAGCCTCCCAGAACCCTTGGCGCTTCTCATCCGGACTCTCAGTGTCAAACCTCTCCCCCCCATAGTAACGAGGGACTGCAACACGAGCCCCCATATCCAGCCCCCTTCTCCCGACATCCCGACAGCGGAATTCGGTCGCATACGACGCAAACAGCGCAGGAGACGGCAGGCCCCTCCCTCTGACTGAGTGGGCACTGCCGGCACATGCCGAGACGGTTCTCTCTCCAGGAGACGAAAAGAAAAACTTTGGCCACACCTGCCTGCTCTCCACCCATGCGAGAGCTTCGTGAGACGAACCCAGAGACACGGGAACGGACCAGACAATGACGCTACCGCTTTTTGCATTCCCCACCGGTTGTTCTTTGGGGAGGACTTCGGAGACGTCTAAGGAGTCGACGGACTCTTTAAGGAGACGAACAGCAAAGGGTAGAGGGAGACTCATGGTGCCGTTGTTCGCTTTCTCAAGGGGTTCGTGTCCTCATAAATCGATGAAATGGCCTCGAACAGTGCATACAGACTCAGAGTGTGTGAAGCACCGTGGTCTTCCTGCGAAAACGGAGAGGGAGAGAGAGGAGAGATTGAAGTAAAATGCATGGCATGCATGCCGGGGCACTCCGGCCATGCAGGGGCCCAACTCGGAGACGGGATTGCTACACGACACATCCGAGAGTGAATGAGAGTGATACTTTGCATGCAGGTTGCTTGCGAGCTCTCCAGGATCCCCCCCTTTCAGTCTAGCTATTCACACACACGCGCAACCATCTCCCTGTGATCTGGTGAGCCAACACACTCTTAGAGGAGAAGCAGGTGATTTGATCGTTCATACATACTTGGAGACGGAATACTTTGATTTTAAATAGGCACGTCCGTACGTTCACAGCATGGTCAAGGTTCCCTTTCTCGCTGGCGCTGCAGCTCTTGCAGTTTCTGCTGCGGCGTTCCCTCTTCCCTCTGGACCGAACGGAACGCTCACGTGCGACGACGTGACTCCCGACCTCTGCTCCGACCTCGTTTACACCTCTCACTCTATGGCAGTGAAGGGGTTCACGCTCAAGTACTGGAAGTACTCCTCAACCAAGACCGACCACACAAACCCCACACTCGTGGGGATCCATGGCGGCCCCGGTAGGCCTGCAGGGAATGCGTGTACAAGGGAAAGCAATTTAAGCGGTCGCGGCACTCGATCAAAGCACATTTCTCTGTAGTGTCTCTCTCTCCTGCGACGTCTCATATTGTGCATCTATGTGTCGCGTCGCGTCGCGTCTCCGTCCGGCAGAGAGACAAACAGGGAGATACATACATACATACATACATCCATACATACATACGCGTCGCGTCTCGTCTCGTCTCCTTCCGGCAGAGAGACAAACGGGGAGAAAGAGCCCTCTCTCTTCTCCCGCCATTGCACCTCTCTGCAGAAGCATCGTGTGTATGTATGTGTATGTATGTATGTATGTATATGTATGTATGTATGTATGTATGTATGTGTGTATGTGTGTATGTATGTAGTATATGTATATGTATGTATTTATTTCCCCTGCCATTGCACCTCTCTGCAGAAGCATCGGAATCGGCGACCTGCCTTTCTCTTTTCAATTTCTTGCCTGTCGATGGGTTGACTTTCTCTCTTCATTCGTGCTGGTCCTACCACGATTGATTCTTTTTGTTGTTGTTGAATAAATACTGGTAACTCAACTCGTCTCTTCTTTCGTGCCTTCAGGAGGCGATCACCAGTACCTTCTTCCTCTGAAGCAGCTGGCCTGCAGGGGCTTCCCTGTGATTCTGTACGATCAGGTCAGGTCAGCATGGAGCTGGGCTCTAGAGAGTGTCCGTAAAGAAAAAAAACGACCACGCAGCTTCCTTCAGTAACCCTCCCACGCAATGATGCGGGTGGGAGAGAATTGTCTCTCTCGCAGGACCAGGTGGGTGGCCTGAAAGGAGACCCTTTGTTTCACTCTGGGAACAGACCTGCAATCTATGTGTTGTGTGCGAGTGCCCCCCCTCCTGCCTTCCTTGTCTCTGCTTTTAGAGCCCTGAATTCTCTCCGGCCCCTCTTCTGTCGAACAAACTCGAGGAGGGAGGCTCAGACAGCAGGCTGGATGCTGGCTGCCCTGCAGCCTTCTCTCTCTATCCCTCAAGTTGCTCTCCAGACCAACGAACCTCATCGTATCTCATCTCATCTGCCTCTGTGCGTGCACGTGGATGACAACCTTTCCTTCTGTCTGTCCGTCTGTACGTCTTTTCTGGTGTGTGAGTGAGTGAGTGCAGGTCGGAGCCGGAGAGAGCGACAGGCCCACCGAGAAAGAAGCCCCCTGGTTGTACACTCTGGACTACTACGTGGAGGAGCTGGGGGACCTGGTGGGGCACGCAGGTCTGTCGTCGTTCTTCGTCCTCGGCCACTCGTGGGGGGGCGTGGTCGCACAGCTGTACGCCATCCAGAGGCACGACGACAAGAGAATGAAGGCCCTTGTGCTCGCCTCCATATTCTCCGATCCTGATGTCTATGTGAAGGTAGGTGTGTGTGTGTGTGTGTGAGAGAGAGAGAGAGAGAGAGAGAGAGGGAGAGGCAGGCAGGCAGGCAGGCAGGCAGGCAGGCAGGCAGGCAGGCGGAGACAAAGAGAGAAAGAAAGTGTGGGGGGCGGGGGTGAGAGGTACGGAGAGAGAGAAAGAAATAGAGAAAAAACAAGAGAGAGCGTGCGTGTGTGAGAGCTTCCGCATGTGTGCATGCGCATATGTCTGTCTGTGTATGGTTGAGTCTGCATGTTCGTGTATGACTGACTGCGTATGCGTGCCTGAACACTCTCCCTGAGGTGACCCCATTTATTTTCATACAGAATACATACAAGATAATTGAACATACAGAATACATACAAAAAGAATTCTGTATGAATATAAGTGCAGGGCCAATGGGACTACCGCCTGAACACTCTCCCTGAGGTGACTCCATTTATTTTCATACAGAATACATACAAGATGATTGAACATACAGAATACATACAAAAAGAATTCTGTATGAATATAAGTGCAGGGCCAATGGGACTACCGCCTGAACACTCTCCCTGAGGTGACTCCATTTATTTTCATACAGAATACATACAAGATGATTGAACATACAGAATACATACAAAAAGAATTCTGTATGAATATAAGTGCAGGGCCAATGGGACTACCGCCTGAACACTCTCCCTGAGGTCACGCAAGCGATCTTGAAGGACGCCGACAGAAAGAAGGAGTACGACTCCCCAGCCTACCAGGCCGTCAACGCACAGCTGACCGGATTCTTCACGATCCGGACATCTCCAATGCCTGACTGTGTGCAGTGGAGCTTGGGGCACATCAACGAGGACATCTACGTGAAGATGCAGGGTGAGTGAGTGAGTGTTTTTTTTTCTCTTTCTTTCTTTCTTTCTTTCTTTCTTTCTTTCTTTCTTTCTTTCCTTCCTTCCTTCCTTCCTTCCTTTTCTTGTCGTCTGTTCCTTCAAAAGCTTACGCTGACGGTCACGTCTACGTGAAGATGCAGCTTATGCAGCAAGGTGGATCATGGGTTTGGTTTCTTTTTGAGTGGGTAGGTGGGTGGGTGGGTTCGTTGGCAACGGGTGGAGGTGAGCTACTGCTAGACGGTTGGTGCTTTGAGGCAGAACGTGCGAAGCAAACAGACCGCTTTTTCGTTGCTCATACGGACGGAGGGGTGGCTGGCCCCTCTGCAAGGCACACGGCCGGATGCATGGGTGTTTGTGTTTTCTCTTTTCTAGCTGGGCTTGCATTCACTGGTGGGTGTGCAAGTGAGTGAATGAAAGAATGAAAGCACGCATTTGCGTTTGATTTACGAGCAAGCCTGGAAGGGGCTCTTCATTTTCTGTGTGCATTGTTGTTGTTTCTGTGTCGCTGCCGCGTTTTGATGTTACTGAATATAATGACGCACGCACATTAATTCAGGAGCTTCGGAGTTCACTGTCGGGGGCGCTTTGGCAAAGTTCAACACGACGGAGAAATTGAAGGAATTTGTGCGTGTCCCGACTCTGATCACTGGAGGTTCGTCTTTCTTTTTCTCTTCTCTATGTTCTCTTCGATCTGCACTCTTCTCTTCCAGCGCTGTTTCCCCGGAGGAAAAGCGACGGAAAATAATTAAGGAGAGAGATTGCGACGTCGATCAGCCTACCGTGCACGGGCCCGTTGCACAAACTTCTTCGCCAGAGATTTCGAAGGAAACGCGACGGACACGACAAGCATCCGTCTCCCTGGTCATTTCATTTAATTTTCATACAGAATTCTTTTTATGTATGTGTATGCGTATGTATGTATGTTCGTGAGAGATTTCGAAGGAAACGCGACGGACACGATAAGCATCCGTCCGTCCTTCTGTTGTTGTCCCTTCTGCAGAGATTTCTTAGTGCTTTCATCATTTAATTCATTGTTTGTTTCTATCTGCATGTACGTGCCTTTTTTCCCCTCCCCTGCACGCACAATATAGTGCCGAAAGTTTGCGTATCTGCAATTTATGAATGAATGCTCGAATCTACACACCAATTCCGTCGCTGAATGTGCAGGAGAATTTGACACGATGACACCCCCTGTCCTCGATTTGTTGCACAACAGGTCGGTGAGTCAGCTGGTGGCCGGGTCAGCTGTCCAGTCGGTTTCCCCATGCATCGTGCAGGCAGGCACACGACGAACGGACGGACGGACGGACGGACGGACGGTTGCATTGATTGTATCCTTTCTAGTGCCTGCCGCATCGTTTGTGCCCGCTTGGGCTTCCGTCGTCCGTGAGGTCGCTCTCTTTCTCACCAGTCACCACTCTCTCCACAGACCCTTCCTCTCCAACATGAAATGATGGTGTGTCAGCATGAGAATTGACTGCCTCTCTGCTATTTTTTTCAGCCTTCACTGCGGCTTTGTATTGTTTGTCTGGCTGCTCTCGAGAAATGCCTCCCTGTTGTTGCACCTTCTGTCTGTTTGTTTGTTTGACTGTTTGTTTGACTGACAGCATCCCCGGGTCCCAGCTGACCGTCTTCCCCACCAGCGCGCACATGACGACCATCGACGCAGCAGGTCCGATGAACGACCGGTTGGAAGAGTTCTTCAACGACGTCCTGTCAGGCAAATTGCACAAAGCAACAGAAGCAGATCAACGACAAGCAGAACTTCGAAGGATGTGAAAGAACAAGCAGAGTAGATAGACGTCTAGCTAGCTGTATTCCTTAATTTGAGTCTGGAAAGAAAAAAAGAAGAAACTGGTATTAAACCCAGTGTAAAAGGTATTAAAGCATTTGGAAGGATGATTAAATACCATTTTGTTTCTTATAAATGAATTAAGATAGTTCTATATAGTTAGAAATATATGTTATTTTAAGAGACTCTCTGTTGTAGTCTGTATGAGAATGGAGACTTTTCTAGACATTTCAAAAGAGAGAAGACTGAAAGACCTAGCAAAGGGAAATATTAGAAATCGAGAGTGTCACACTGGCATATTTGTATCAAAATCTTTCTATGTTTTTCTTTTAAAATATACTAACAAGTTGACTGCGTCTGAGATATATTTTTGTCACATGATAACTAAAATTTTTTATTCACAGTAATCAAAAAAATTGTTAGTAATATTTAAGGAACTCAATTTAGACTATTATTTAGTTAAATGATGTCAAAATCTTGTTTTACGCGTTCTAACCTGCCCTGAGTGCCCTCCAGGGTTTTGCTTTCCAAGTTACCTCAATTCTTTGTAAGTACCCCTTAGCTTATCTCAGCTATATGCCACTATTCACTATCCGAGCCATCCCGGACGCCGGGCACACGCCTATAACAGTTCAAGTCCCGCCGGGTCCATGGATAGGTCCACACACCCATAGTGATCCATTCCATGCAGTATATTAATCTGACACAAGCAAGCTTGCGAACAGCCCCAGAAAGTAAGAAAACTATAACATGACATGCAATTACATTAAATTACATGCAGGCCTAGCATGTGCATCTAACAAAAACGACCATACAGTAAAATTACATGCAATTGGTTGACGCACGCGATTGACGCCCGTGCATGGTTGATGCACTTTGCATGTAACATGCGCTCGCTCGCGGAAATATTGGTAAGTGCCCCCCGCCTCGCTTTCCGGGGCCACATGTGGTGGTTTTGACGCTTTTCTGAGCCAATTCGGCGCGGGTATCTTTCCGGGGCCTTTTTTTTTACGACCACATGCAGGTTATATATTGTTTGGTATATAAGTGCCCCCCGCTTCGCTTTCATAAAAAAGCAGAGATCCATCAGACTAGAGATCTCTCGAGATCCGTATCGTTCCATCCCTCCCAGACAGAGAAAGCAAGAGCCCCGTCATGCCCCGTCTGCCTCCATCCTTACATACGGAGTTCTGACAGACTTTCTGTGATACTCTGAGACATTGTGAAACGGAGATCTTTCTCTGTATTTTGGGTAGACAGAGAGAAAACGAGCGCTCATCTTCACCTCCACTCATTCCTTGCCGACGAGAGTTGATCGATCTGTGCATTTAGACAAGATCCGGGAAAATGGGGGACACCGCCATACTAGTGCCCCGCATCCAGCAGCTTCAGACAAATCAGGTGAAGATTTTTGGGCACCTTGGCACTTTGGATGAGAAAGTCAGTTACTCACATCTTCTCTGTGTTGTTTCTAGGTGTTGTTTTGTCGCGTGTTGCACTCTCTCTCTCTCTCTTGTTTGATTTCAAAATGTCATTTTCTGATTGCTTTGTAATGCTTTGATCATTCTCCTGCCCCCATCTGCCCCCCTTTCCCCGTGTTGCAGATTGATTGTGAAGTCGCGGACCTCAGGGAGGAACTCGATATCGAGAGAGAGCAGGGAAAGCTGTTGGTGGAACAGAACGGATCACTCAAAGAAGACGTGGACAGCTTGAGAGGACAGGTGACCAGACTCACAGATGAGCTGGTGAAGATGAGGGAGGAAAGGGAAGACATTGCAGAGCTAAAGGAGGAATTCAACGAAATGAAGGAGCAGGCTGAAACATTCAAAACATTCATCGAGCTCTTTGGACAGCAACAACAGCAACAGGTGAGTGCCTTGCGTCTCCACCCTCTTCTTCTCTCCCTTTGCCATGACTAGAAGGAAACAGTCAAGAGGGCTTTTTTGCGCGATATCGACATGGCAACCTGTCTCTGTTGCTACCTGCCTGCCTGCCCGCCTGCCTGAGAAGTGAAGGATCGATCTTTGTCAGCAACGTATCAGTCTGTCTCTTTGGCTGTTTGTGCGAGCCAGAACAAGACAAAGGAAAGAACACAGTTTGTCGGCCTTGAAGTTCTTCGACTAGCCGGTCAGTGTGAAGGAAAGAACACGCTCTCCTGACTCATTCATTCAAACGCCTAGCTGTATCCCTGAGTGTCGATTTGCCTTCCTGTTTGTCTCGATCCTTGTGTGTCTGCGTGCAGAGGGACGGGCCTCTCTCGAGACTGATCAAGAAGAAAGCCCTCGAGACCGTGAAGGAGGAGGAAGAAGAGTCAAATCAGACAGATGGGGATGTGAATGAACGCGGAGGGGGCAACAGAGCCGAAGGACCAACCGCAGAGACGGTTCCACAGCAAGCAAGATCAAGCTCTGAGGTGGTGCAGGAGGCAACAGAAGATGGAGGTGAGGGGCAGGAGGAAGAAGCAGAGCAGACTGCTGAGAAGGCAACAGCAGAGTCTGTGCAGGGGGCAAAGGAAGAAAGGGATGAGGGAAAGGAGGAGGAAAGCGGGCAGACTGCTGAGAAGGCAACAGGAGAGTCTGTGCAGGAGGCAAAGGAGGAAGGGGATGAGGGAAATGAGGAGGAAAGCGGGCAGACTGCTGAGAAGGCAACAGGAGAGTCTGTGCAGGAGGCAAAGGAGGAAGGGGATGAGGGGAAGGTGGAGGAAAGCGAGCAGACTGCTGAGGAGGCAGAAGCAGAGACTGCAAAAGAAGGTGAAGATGAGGAGAAGGCGAAGAAAGAGACCACTGAAGAGGCAGCACCGAGCACCCCGCCAGAACAGAAAGCTCAGGCCGCCACACCTTTTGGTGTTTCCCCCTCTGCCTCTGTTGGCCGAAAACGCCATGCAACTCGACCGAAGGCTTCTTCAGGCAAGCTGCCACTTTCGACTTCCTCCCTTTCCTCGCGCACCTCCTCCCTAGACTACAAACCCCCTGCCAGTGGACGTCCTCTCCCTCTCCGCACTCCCCTCCTCCCTCCGCCCAGCCGTTCCACCCCCCCACTCGGGGTCACTCCCCAGAACTCAGCAGTGGCAAAGGGGCAGTCTCAACAGCAGAAGCAGGAGAAAGAGAAAGACTTCTCCAAAATGATGCCCTCCGACTACTACCTCGAGTACGGCTGCTTCCCCCCCCCTGACATTGCCAAGATCCTCAACCGAAACTACGAGCGATCCCAGAAGGCAGTGGGGAAGGAGGGGGTTCATCCGACAGGGGGCAACACGCGCAGCACGACCCAAGCACAGAAGGGTACATTGAGCGTGACTGCACAGAGAGGGACCCCACCCGTCTCTTCCTCCGTCTCTGCAAGCAGGGCGAGAAAGGAAATGCCAATCCCCCCCGTGCAGAGAGGAAGGAAAACCGGACCCGCTTCCTCCTCGTCTGCTTCGTCCTCGACAAACACGAACGCGAATGTGAGAGAGAGAGACACAAACAACCTTCGCTCTGTGAGCAACCGCACCACAACACTCGATCGGGTGCTGTCGTCAGCTCCGAGAGGCTCTCAAAAGAAGCCCGGTCTTTCTTCCTTCCCAACCTCACAGAGAGACAGACCGACAGGAGTACTCTCTTCCTCCAGCGCCTCCCGACTCAACAAGCCCAAGAAGCAAAATGATGCCACACGGCCCGCCCAGTCTCCTCCCGTTCTCCCCTCTGCAGGCAGACTCGCAAAGTCTTCGCGCACTGTCCATTGATCGAGTCTGTTTGTCTCGGTACAGAAGTGCAAAAGAAATGCGAAAGGAGTGACGACCAGTGGGAGTATATGGGTATGGGTGCGACAGATGCGAAAGAAATGCGAAAGAAAGAAGTGACAGATTCCTGGGAGGAGAAATCGGACGGCGAGAGCGAGGGAGAGAAAGAGTGGGATGAGGAAGAGGACAAAAACGTCCGTTTTCCTGACTACTTCCCACAGGACTTTGACCTCGACTTTTTTCTTTCTGAATGCGAAGGGATTTCATGATTGAGGGGTGCATGAGGGGGGAGGAGGAATTAAGGAAACAGAGAGAGACGTACCTGCATGCATATGAAGGAAGATATGGGTCAGCGTGCGCAGGTCGATCCGGGAGACAGCTAGGGCAGAGAAGGGAACGAGAGGGCAATTAAGGGGAATCAAGTGGGGCAGAATTGCTCTGTTTCCTTCCTGCTTGGCTTGGAGAGAGAGAACAAAGAAAGAGAGTTGGAGGCTGCGGGCCTCCATTTATTCATTCGTTCATTCATTCTTTCTTTCTTGATGCATGTCTGCATGACCAATTAACGGATGAAGTGGGGCAGAATTAAGTTAGTAACTTTTGTCGCGTGGCAAACGCTCCTGGGGGAGGGGGTAAAGGAAACGTTGGGGGGGGGGAGAGCAGAAGGAAACGATCTCTCTCTGGGGATGTGGAGATGATGGATGCGTGAATAGACGGCGCATGGGCTGCCTCTTTGCGCCTCTCGTCTCGTCTGTGAATGGTTTGTCTTTCTCCCCCGTGTTCCTTTTTCGATGCTGCCGGTCCCTGCCTCTCTCTCAATCAAGGATGGACGTGCGTGCGGGGGAGAGTGAATGAGGGAATGAAGTCGGAATTAGGGGAGTTGAATAGGGAGTTTCACGAAGTTTTCTCCTGTCTGGTCCCTCTCTTTGTCTCTCTCCACTAGCTGCCCTCTCTCAGACAGCAGACATTGCATGGAATGTATGACCAAACGTTTGCTCATTCATTTGCCTTCAGTCACTTGCCCGCATGTAGGTGTATTCATCCATTCCTTTGTCATTTGTGGTTTTTTGAACAAAGCTGCTCGATCGATCGCTGTGGAAGGACCTTGAGGCTCAAAAGAAAAAAGTCTCCGGCCGGACCTCCCCCTTCTTGCTCTCTTTCTCTTTCCTTAATTCCTGCTTGGCTTGGAGAGAGAGAAGAAAGACAGGAGGTGGAGGCAGGCTGCGCGCCTCCATTCATTCATGCATTCATTCATTCATTCTTCCTTGATGCATGTCTGCATGACCCATGCATGAACCGATGGCCGGACTGCACGTCTGTGCTCATGCCTGAATGAAATGAGGAATCAAGGAGGCCTGAATGAAATGAAGAATCAAGGTGGAAGCAGGGTGCGCGCCTCCATTCATTCATTCTTTCATTCTTCCTTGCTGACCCGGTAACGGCTGCACTTCTGTGCTCATGCCTGAATGAAATGAGGAAGGAGGAAGATCGTCATTGCAGTCAGCCTGCGTCCGTCCGTTTGTAAATTATTTCGTTTCGTTGGCGTGCGTCCCCTTGGCGCATGCATCTGTGTGTGGGTAGAGGGAGGAGGGATAGTGCATGCGTGTGGGTCTGTTCGATCGATCAGTGCATCATGTGAATCGTCAGACAAGACGACCACAGAGAAAGAGAGAGAGAGAGAGACCTTGCAGTCGACACTGAAAAAAAAGGGAACACAGAACAGAAAGAGCGACAATCGGGAGGACGTCTCTCTCTCGTCTAGCTCGGTCTCTCTCTGTCTGTCTTTCACATCAATGACTGACACGCACGACTTTTTATTTATGCTTTTTCTTCGAGCAACTGGATTGATTCCATGCAGATTTTTCGTTTCATTTCTATGTTGTCTCAATTGTGCCTTTCTTTCTTTCTTTCTTTATCTGCACGTGCGTGCCCCCCTCCCTTCCTCTTCCCCTCTGAACAGAATTCTCTCAAGAGAGTGAGTGAATTCAAAATTGTTGTTTGAGGGTTTCTTTCCTTCATCCATGCTTTCTCTCTCTCTGCATGCACATGTTCTCTTTTCCTTCCCCTTTCCTTTCATATATTTCCATCTGTGGCGGCTCTACTGCTCGCCCGAAGGCGCCGCTGGCAATTAAGTGAGGGGGAGGCGTTGTGTCCTCCGTACGTTCCCTGCACTTTTTGTTTCGTGCCCCAAGTGGAAACCCATGCTCTCAATGCGTGAATTAACAGAACGAACCCCCCGATCTTCCTTCCTTCTGTGCATGCCCCTAATTCTCTCTAATTCACCTCTCTTCAGTTTTATCGAATTCAAAAGGCTGCTGCCTTGTCTGCTCGACGTAACTGCATGGGAAGCGGGAGCGAATAAATTCTGAAGAGTGAGGCAGGCAAACGGAGTCCTCGGTGGGTTGAGCTGTTCCGGTCATTCATGTGCCTCGACCGCTTCTTGTTCTCCCTTTTCATTCTTCCGGCAGGCTGTTTTTGTACTCTGCTCCCCGCAGCCTCTTCTCTTTCCCTTCCTCAGCCCCCCACTTCCTTATATCTCTCTGACTTTGATACCGAGGCACTCACCCAACCGGAAGAAACTTTCCCCCCCTCTTCTCTCAATCGATACCGATGCATGCACGTATGTATGTAAAACAAAAAGAATTCTGTATAGAATTAAATGCAAAGACTTGCCGCCCATCTTTTCTCAAGCGAATGAGAAGAGGGGTTGGCTGCGATGCGAAGAAGACAGCTGTGCAAGCCTGGCGTGCCGACCCACATGCATGCACTTCACTGAAGAGAGAGGGAGAGAGGAAAGGTTGCAGTACGGACAGGAGAGGTGAAGGGAAAGGAAATGTTGGAGCTGGATGGAATGAATAAATTGATTGATTGAATGATTGAATACGCATTCATTTCTACTGCCTGACTGACTGATTTGACTGAAGGGTTGGTTGTGCCCTTCCGAGGCCAACGTGTTCCCTCTCTCCTGTCTGGTCCCTCCCTCTCTTTCTCTCTCTCTCTCTCTCTCTGCCCTGGTAGTGCCCTCTCTTAGAGAGCAGACATTGGAACGCATGACCAAACGTTTGCTCATTCATTTGCCTTTAGTCACTTGCCTGTCTGTAGTTGTATTCATCCATTCCTTTGTCATTTGTGGTTTTTTGAACAAAGCTGCTCGATCGATCGCTATGGAAGGACCTTGAGGCTCGAAAGAAAAAAGTCTCCGGCCGGCCCTCCCTTCTTGCTCTCCTTCTCTTTCCTTCCTTCCTGCTTGGCTTGGAGAGAGAGAACAAAGACAGAGAGGTGGAGGCAGGCTGCGCGCCTCCATTCGTTCACTTATTCATTCATTCGTTCGTTCATTCATTCTTCCTTGATGCATGTCTGCATGACCCATTAACGGATGGCCGGACTGCACGTCTGTGCTCATTCCTGAATGAAATGAGGAAGGAGTAAGATCGTCCTTGCAGTCAGCCTGCGTCCGTCCGTTTGTAAATTATTTCGTTTCGTTGCCGGCCGCGTGCATGCATGTGTTCCCGTGAGTGAGTGAGCCTGGGGGTGAGCATGCGTGAAGGCTGGCCTCAATCGCTTGACCGAAGAGGAAAACAAAATGAGCACCTGTGGAAGTATCTGCTTCTTGTTTCTTTACATGCAGTGCATGTGAATGGTTGATTAATTCAATCTTGTCAACAAATTTCCGTTATGCAGCTGCAACTTTGGTTTTGCCTCTTCGTTCAGACTGCATGTCGGCATGTGTAAATCGAATGCTCCAATTCGTCTTAGCCCGTGGTTAATGGCTATTTAAGTTAACGATCGACAAAGTGGGAGAGAACGAAAAAAGATTTTCAAATGTTTGTAATTTAGTTGCTTTTTATTTTGAAGTGACACTGTAAATAGCCTAGCAAATGATAGAAAAAAATGCATGGATGACTATATGGATACCGTAACATTTTTTACAGCTATTATCTAGGCTATTATTTTTTCATATTAAGCTAGGTTTGAAATGCTAAAATGAGGAAAAAAAAAAACATTTTGTATAATAGAATCTATACATTATTTTGCATTAATTGTTCTACCTATAAAGCTATAGCTAGGGCTATACCCTAGGCTATAGCTTTGTGTAAATATTTTGTACATGACTCGGACTTTTTATATCTTTTTTTTTTAAAATCAAAAACTTGAACTAAAAAAAAACTGAGCAGCAGATTCTGAGTAGAACATAACATGACATAGATCTAAATTAATCTAAATGATATGATGCATAAGCATTTTACATATCAAAATCTAGAATTTTAATTAAATCTAAATCAAAATTAAAGAAAGAAAATCAATAGACATATGTTTTCTAATATATCTTTCTCAAAAGGTTTTATTGTTATATTTTTTCTTGTTTTTTTTTTTTCAACAAACAGTTACAAACTGCAACGCAGTGTCATGGATGTTGGAAAACTTGTGCAGTATATTCATGCAGCGGCTAGTGCAGCGGACCCACTGTACACTCCTAGGTACACTCACACAACACTGTGACAACTAGTGACAACAGTTGTTTGATAGAGTACGTAGGATAGGATAAGCAAGAAAACAGACAAACAAACATTGTCAAACAAACAAACAAACAAACATTGTCAAACAAACAAACAAACAAACAAACAAACAAACAAACAAGCAAGCAAGCAAACACAAACAAACAAACAAACAAAATTTTTTACAAGCTTTGTTTTATCTGCATTTGTTCTCTCTGAAGTTTGAAATATACAGCAGATGGAGCTCCTTCCGGAACAAAAATCGCCCCCCTCAACACTGAGTTGGATAAATAGATGTCGTTGCTTCGCATTCATCTCCAGTCGCCCTTTAATTCTGCAAGACAAATTCACTACACAACTCCTGACAAAGGGTTACCTCCCAAAATTTTGAACACCCCAGCATCCCTCAGAAGGCCTTCCACCTCCTCAAGAGCCTGCATCCATCCAGGTAGGCACACACAGACATGCAGAGAGGTTCAAGGACCCCCCCCACCAGGGAAGGAAAAGTATCGACAGCATGCAGTCCGGATAGATGGATGTACAAGACCGAATTTCAGACAGGTAGACAACGTAGGACATGCACAAAACGACAAACCAGAGAGAGCCCTGTGGTACACACAGGCGGGCACAAACACACAGAGAAACAAGCGAAGACAGAGAGACAGAGAGCAAGAAGATAAAGGGAGACAAAATGGATAAAGGAAGACAGGAAGAGAGAGAAAGAACAGCAGAAAGAGAGACCAAAGTATCTATATTGACGCACGCACGCACGTACCCTCTCTGTCGACCTGCTTGCAATCCTCACCACGACTCCATCCAATCCCTCCTCGATCCGTTCCTGCTCTGCCGCCTCTGCTGAGCCATACGACTCCACACCACTCGGGAGAGAGACACCACTAACCACAGACACAAAACTGGAACCAGAACCTGAAGGAGACGCCTGTCTGCTCCCAGCTCCCGCCTCCACACTTTGCTCTTTCTCTTTCTCTTTCTCCAATGAACGAATGAAACAACCGTGTGACGAATCAGGTTCATCCTCTTCCTCGGAGCACACCTGCAGCCGCACTGCAGAACACGACAAGAGGACCTCACGTTCCGGCCACATGCCCATTCGTCGACGATTCGGAACAAAAGAGAACCCCCCAGAGGTCCTCTGCCCACTTTGTCCCCCATGTCCGTATTGGCCTTGGGCAAGCCTGTTGGTGTTACCGGCCTGTTGCTGTTGCTGTTGGGGGCTCCAACAGTGGTGCTGACTGTTTAATGCGACGACCGCTTGGGGGGGCGGCCAGACTCTCTCCGCCTTCCTCTCGCAGACCCCTGCTGCCAGGCGGCAGGCAGCCGCGCGGAGTTGAGGGCCCAAAACCAGACAGAGACCGAAGAGACTGAACGGAGAAGAGGAGGCGGAAGAAGAGGAAGGAGGGGGGCCGTTGGTGCCAGGCTGATGCTGTTGGTGTCCGGTCAACAGGGTGAAGTCACGGAAGACATCATCGCTCCTCCGTTTCTCCCCTTCCCCTTCCCCTTCCCCACTCTCCTTCCGGATTCCCACACGAATTCTGGAGCTGAACTCCTCAAAGGCCCACCGCTCTCCGGATGCCTCTCTTCCTGCAGTGACGTACGCATGCACGCACAACAAAAGAAAGGGAGAAACAGAGTCCACACATACATGCCTGCCTTCTAGGACTTCTCTTTCACTCATCGATAGCGGGGAGGAGAGGAGACGAGAGAAGAAGGGAGGGGAGGAGAGGGGAGGAGGGGGGACAGCTTCTGATCTGAGCCCCCACATGAAGACATGTAGGGGAGAAAGAAAGAAACTCATCCCACTGCAAGCTTCATTCACTGCGTGCTCTCTTCATCGACTCGTGGAAGGAAATTTCTATCGTCTTTCCTTCCTTCGTCTCTCCAAAAGAGGATGTATGGATTCATTTTCATACAGAATTCTTTTTCTGAATCCATACGTGGAAGCTTGGATCTTCTCTTCGTCCTTTGTCTCTCCAAGAAAGACAGAGACAGAGACAAACTGTATGGTTTCTGTTCTCTTCCTTTCATTTCACTGACTCACCAACATCCACTCCCAGAGAAACGGAGACACCGACAGAAACGAACCGAGAGAAGCAAGATAGACAGACAGACAGACAGACAGACAGACAGACAGACCGAGAGAGAGAGAGAGAGAGAGAGAGAGAGAGAGACCCCCTCAGACACAACATCCCTTCCTCTCCATGCAGCCGCCCATCTCCCTCCCTCCCTCCCTCCCAACCAACCAAACTGAGGGCCTCGCCTTCCCTTCTTCCTTCCTGCCTGGCTGCCTTCCTTCCTTCTTAGTGACCCTAGACAAGCGCAATCGAATCAAAAAATCAAATCAAAGTGTGCAGAGATGAATTCAGAAACAGACGGGCAACAGCGCTAGAATGTTGTGTGTGTCACAGTCAAACAGCCTGACTGACAGCCTGACAGACAGAGGCACAAGATTTGCCCAGTCCCCCCCCTACCTGCAGCGACCCAATCAAGAAGCAGAAGGGACCCCAGGCTTGACCTGTCCCCAAAGGGCCTCTCTCTCTCTCGCTGTTTTCGGGAGGAAGAACAAGACGCAGAAGAAGAAGAAGAAGAAAAAGAAGAAGAGGAAGAAGAAGAAGAAAAATTTCCCCCCATGCCACCGAAATTCGTCGGAACCGCCCCCCTGTTCCAGTTCTCTTTCTCCTCCACCCGCCGCCCTTTTTTCAAAAAAACGTTTGCTTTTCCTCCCTCTTCCCCCTTTTTTTCTTCTTCTTCTTTTTCTCCTTTGTCCTCCGTATCCCGCCAAAGGAGCTCGACTTCCTGCGAGATTCTGCAGTCAGTCAGTCAGTCAGTCAGTCAGTCAGTCGGTCCATCAGCAGTCAGATGGAGAGAGGCGGATAAACCCTGCAGGCTCTCTATGACGAAACACTCGTGCAGGCATGGGAAGGCTGACAATTTAAAGAATCGATTCGTCTCTGGAAGCACGGAAGAGCGTGTATCGATCGATAAATGGAGGAAGGACAGAAGACAAAAACAAAAGAGCCACACATGCATACGCGCAAACAAACGCAAACGCAAACATGCAGGAGCCAAAGAAAGAAAGAAAGCATCGGACAGACTTGCATGGACAGACACCGAAAGAATCGATCAGTCTCCCTCTGTGTGGGGCCTCTCCTCTCCTCTCCTCTCGGGAGGGATCGTGGGCTCTGCTCAGCTGGCTGAATCCTCTCTCTCTGTCTGTCTGTCTCTCTCTCTCTCTCTTTCTCTCGCTCTCTCTCTCTTTCTCTCTCTCTCTCTCTCTCTTTCTCTCTCTCTCTCTCAGCCCCACAGGGGGAGGGAAATCATGCCATCCATGCATCAGAGAACGATTTAAAAAAGAAAGAAAAAAAGAAACGAGTAAAGCGATTCAAAAGGGTCGAGGCACACATTGGGCCATCACCTCGAATTCACCGTACAGGTCTGCCCGCGGTCTGATTCAATTCTTCTACCTGCTTCCCTTTCCTTCCCTTCCCCTGCACATTGATGGGTGACTTGCGTGATTTAACCAAAAAAAGGAATCATTGCTCTTTTCCCCATCAATGAACTTGCAATCGTTTCCACACACACCCTACCCTACGTAGCCCACCTACCTGTGTTTCGAATGCGCAAAGTTGAGGACTGGGGGGGCCACCAGCGCTAAGAGCGAGCCTGGGCCAACCTGCAAAGCCCCCCCCGGACATTTATTTACATTCCCCGACGCACACACAAAATGGACAGGAAGAGAAAGAGAAAGAGGAGGGAACGAAAGGTGAAATCAGAATGACAAAGGAGAAGAAAGAGGTTTTTCTTTCTGCCTTTCTTTCTCTCTTTGTGTGTGTCGGTGTCGGAAGAAGTAAAGGAGCGAAAGAATTCTAATAAGCCCAACATGCCGGCAGGCAGAAATCCATGAATTGTTCTTCCTGTGTTTCGAGAAGTTGACTGCATGAGGAGCTGGTTGTTAGAGACCAAACCTCGTGAAGGACCCAACCAGAGAACGGATGAATACAAGAGCGCTACACGAACACAGCTTCCTCATAAAAGGAAAATGGGAGAGAAGGAAGAAACGAAGAAAGCAGGAAGGAGAGAATGACGGAGAACGAAGGACACAAAGAAACAAACACAAAAAAAACACCCAGAGAAAGACGAAACAAAGAATGAAGGAAGGAATGAATGAATGAATGAAGGAAGGAAGGAAGGAAGGAAGGAAGGAAGGAAGGGAAGAAGAAAGGCCGGAAGAAACAAAGAATCCAAAGGTTCTCTCTGACCTCACCTCCGCACGAATTCTCTGTTCGACTCCAGAAAACTCCAAACCCTTTTCTTCTGGTTTTTCTTCTTCTCGCCTTCCGTCTCCGCTGTCCGCTTGAGCTTCCCACCTTTCCCCCGTGATAAGGTTCCCCATCTCCCTCGACAGAGGCCGTGACTGAGGATTCCCTGTCTCTGTCTGACCCACTCCCTGCACCTGTTTGTACACTTTCCCAAACCCCAAGCCCGAAATGACGGCACGGCCAGAGGACGCAACCTGCTCGAGCGACACGACGAATAGAGGAAGAAGGGAAGGAAGGTCGATCAGTCTGCATCCCAAAAAGAAGACTGAACGGAACGAGAAGAAGAAGGGGGCCGCCAGAATGAAGGAAAGAACAACGCAGCTTGCCTAGCTGGCCAGACAAGCAGGGCCTGAAGGAACAAACGTCCTCCATCTCTCCTCTGGAAGATTCCACACGTGAGTGGGGGGACCACAGTGGCGCATTCGAAAGCGAACGAGAAGAGTCAGAGAGCGAAAGAGACGGACAGAGAAGGAGACAGAACCGCAGCAGTTCGGTAACCGAAATCTGAGAGGAAGAAAGTGTCAACTAAGAGAAGCCAAGCAGGTGTCGTGTGCTCTTACAGAAAGAAAGAAAGAAAAAACAGCAAATGCTGGAAGGAAGAGAGGATCGGAGGGAGACACCCTCGCCTCCTGATCTGCGACACCTCATCGGACTGAAATCTGAGGGAGACGGGACGCAAAAATCAGTCGCCCCCTCCATGCCTGCACAGTCTCCCTCCCTTCCCCCCTCCCTCCCTCCCTCCCTCCCGCTTCCACTCGACCATCCATCGCACAGCAACCATGCATGCACGCACACGGTCCGAGTAGAGGCAGGCAGCCTAGCTCGTGCACCCACCCTCCCACCTTGACTGACTGACCTTGACGGTCACGTCCACGCAATCGCCGTCAACCAGGCCGCCTCCGTAGGGACTCAACAGGGCCCAGCGACACCTGCCGCAACGAAGAAAGGGAGGAAGGAAGGAAAGGGAGACACACACAGGCAGTGACGAGTGAAGAGGGGGGGGCATCTTCAAGGTGATACGGCTAGCACGCGACAGGAAAACGAAAACATTTACGGAGAGCAAGAGCACAGGCCCCTTCATCGATGTGTATTCCTCTTACCCGCTGCTGGAAGCGCTTGCGTATTTTGGGCACTTCACTGCGAGCGGGTACCCAAACTGCAGGAAGGAAACGGCGGTGGGGACAGTCAGATCGCTTCTCGCTTGTTGCCCTCTCAGACTCAAAGCTTCACAAAGCCCCAAAAACTCGATGCGGGCCCTTTTTCTTTTTCTTTCTTGGGGAGACGGCTGTCTCTTTCTGTCCCTTTCATGTGCCGTCTCCGTCTCCTCCAGAAGAGCTCTCCCCCGCATCATCGTCAAGGTGGCCTCCCTCTTTTTATTGGGACGCCGTTCTGCTGATGCCGAAGTCTTTTTGGGTACGTGTTATTTTCTCATGCAGTGTGCAGAGTCTGGTGTGCAATGCGACATTCTCTGCCGTTCACCTAGGCACTTCAGTGATACCCATGCATGCAGGCTGCTTCGAAATTTAGTGGCATGCACTTACTTTTCGCTTTCCGCGGATTTCCGCGGGATTCTTCGTCTGGGCATTTCGGGGCCACTGCATGGAGACAGCTAGCGAGATCTAGCGAGTGAATGCGAGCGACGATCGAGATATCCGATATATTAATACAGAGAATCATGCATTGCAAATCAGTTCCAGAATGTCTTCAGCTGTAGTTGAAGAGCGTCTTAAGAAAAGCTTGTGGTCGCTGTAAATCAAGGAAGGTGAAAGGGCGCGAAGGAGACACGAAAGAGAGCGGAAACCAATCAGTTGGGCCAACGGAGCAATCGATTTTCGTGGTCTGACGAGGGAGAGACGAAGCTGTAGGGTCCTAGAGACTCTCTGCGGTTCAGTGTTTCTCCGGTTCCCTTGTCGTGATCTTTATTTATTTATCTGTCCACCTGCGGGCGAAACGATTTTTCTCGCCCAGTGGACTTGCGGGACTATTTGATTTCAGGTGAGCAGCGTGGATGTGAGCGGGATCGAAAAGTTTGGAATAAAACCTGCGATGCGTCTTGAAGTGCTGCGGTGTCATGTAGAATCTGTCTGAGAAAAGACGGCACGAGCATGCGATGTCCTGTAGCACCCTGGTGTGTCTCTGTTCGTCACGTGGTGGGTGTTGCACATCTTTGGTCCAGATCCTCTGTTTTTTTGTTTTGCGTTTCGTCTTTGTCTCGTTCCTCGTCTCCTCCCGCGCCCCTGCCTTCTTGCACAGCCTAGCTGTCTCTGTCCGATTGGCTTCCTTCCTCCCGACTCCACACTCACTCTTCCCCTTCCTCTTCTTTCTCGTGGGAAGAGTCGTACCAGGCTCTCGTGCCGTCACTCCAAACTGCGGCCTTCCAGCTCTTTGATGAAGACCTAGAGAAATCGGCAGGGCGCTTCCGCCCCTTGAAAGAAAGAAACAAAGAAAGAATACTCACTATTCAACGACATAACTCACCGAGTTGACCTGCTTTGTCTTTCTCTGTTCCGCAAAAAGAAAGGGGAGAGCAGAACTGACGCCAGGATGATGTCCACCCATCAATCTTTCTTCCCTCCTTCATCCGGCCTCTGCTGTCTGTCGCCTGTGCATGCCAAGTGCAGGTTGGAGAGTTCCCTTGATCGACCTGACCTCGTGCATTTTTGATCACGTCTCTCTCTCTCTCCGTCTCACAGTTTACCCACAGGGACAAAGAGAAGAAGAGAGAGGAAAGCTCGCCAACACGTACGACGGAAGGAGAAGAAGTGCAGACACATTCGCCACAGGTACGCCATTCATCGCCTCTCTCTCGTCTCCCTCTGTTTTCCGTCCATGCGTGTGTCTGTGTATGGATTCTTTCTCTCTTTCTGTCTTTCTCCCTTCCTCTCTCTCTCTCTGGAACCTGACAGTCCCGGAGAAAGAGGGGGTTCCCGTTGTGTCCCTTCCTTCCTTCCTTCATTCCTCCACTGTGCTCCCTCTCTGTTTCGGTCTCGCTCCTCCTTCTTTTCCCTTTCCGGCTCCTTGGGTGGTGCTGAACGGAGAACAACAGAAAAAAGTAGAGCGCTAAGGAAAAGTCGATGCTGGAAACGCCCCCCATGTCCAGACACCCGGCGCGCGCGCGGAGAGAGAGAGAGATTTATTTTGTATGCAAATGATGCACGCAGATGCAAGCCCGCGCGGCTGCTGCGGCTGCTGCTGCGGCAGGCCCCCTCCCCCTCTTTGTGGGGGACGAGTGTGACCCTTCCCCTGAGATCGAGCAATACATCTCTGTCCGGGTTTTGGAACACAACTGGCCGAGCCGTGCGGAGGACGTAGAAATGTTCAAGGCTTTCTGCTCCGCCTCTGACAAGGTCGGTCGCTGCCTTTTTTTTTCAATGGTTTGCCTTCCTTCCTGTGTGTCTGTTTGTCCGTCAGTCTGTCCCAAAAGAAGACAACAGGGGGGATGAGCAGGAAAACATATGACCCGTCTCTCTCTCTCTCTCTCTCTCCCTCCCTCCCTCCCTCTCTCTCTCTCTCTCTCTGTGTGTGTGTGTGTGTGTGTGTGTGTGTGTGTGCGTGCGTGCTCGTGAGTGGGCGTGCTATGTTTTTTGATGCATATGGACAGTCAGGAGAGAATTCTTCCAAGAGTACTTTCGGACACGAGAGCCACGGAGTGAGTGCACAGGTGAGAGTGCGGGAGGGAGTCGTTTGGCCAGAAGAAGAAGAAGAAGAAAGAAAGAAAGAAAGAAAGAAAGAAAGAAAGAAAGGAGAGAAAGAAAGAGAGAAAGAAAGAAAGAAGAAAAGAAAGAAAAGAAAAGAGAGAAAAGAAAGAAAAGAAAGAAAGAAAGAAAGAAAGAAAGAAAGAAGAAAAGAAAGAAAGAAAGAAGAAAAGAAAGAAAGAAAAGAAAGAAAAGAAAGAAAAGAAAGAAAGAAGAAAAGAAAGAAAGAAAAGAAAGAAAAGAAAGAAAGAAAGACAGACAGACAGACAGACAGACAGAAAGAAAGAAAAGAAAGAAAGAAAGAAAGAAAGAAAGAAAAGAAAGAAAGAAACAAAGAAAGAAAGAAAGAAAAAGAGAGAGAGAGAGAAAGAAAGAAAGAAAGAAAGAAAGAGAGAAAGAAGGAGAGAAAGAAAGAAAGAAAGAAAGAAAGAAAGAAAGAAGAAAAGAAATAAAGAAAATAAAGAAAAGAAAGAAAGAAAGAAAGAAAGAAAGACAGACAGACAGACAGACAGACAGAAAGAAAGAAAGAAAGAAAGAAAGAAAAAGAGAGAGAGAAAGAAAGAAAGAAAGAAAGAAAGAAAGAGAGAAAGAAGGAGAGAAAGAAAGAAAGAAAGAAAGAAGAAAAGAAAGAAAGAAAATAAAGAAAAGAAAGAAAGAAAGAAAGACAGACAGACAGAAAGAAAGAACGAACGAACGAACGAACGAACGAACGAAAGAAAGAAAGAAAGAAAGAAAGAAGAAAAGAAAGAAAGAAAGAAAAGAAAGAAAAGAAAGAAAAGAAAGAAAGAAAGAAAGAAAGAAAAGAAATGTTGTTACGCGTCACTCTTTTTTACTCACTAAGTCTCGCGTATTCTGTAGTTAGGCGTTTTCCCATTCCCTCCGCAGACAGGCAGGCAACGCCCCTTGCCCACGTGTTCCTTCGTTCATCTGTGCATGGAGTCCTGTGTGTGTCTCGGTGGAGTGGACGCACTGTGCAGAGTAGGTTCGGTATTTGCTTTCATGTCGACAGCTCGAATTGACTGCCCGGCGAGGCTGAGATGAGATGAAAAGAAAGAACGGAACGGGATGGATTAAGCTCTTATGTTATTTTCTGATGATGTGTTCTATCTGAAGCTTTCATGATGAGCACAGAAATCAATCAGTCTGCCTGCCTGCCTGGCCGGGTGCGTGCGTTGATCTGTCTGTCTCTCCCCGCCCCGGGGTCTCTCTCTCATCAGAGAGGGTTTCTGTTCTTTCTGCTTGACTGCATGGTGATAGATTTTCCCTTCCACGACTTTCTTTGTCTCTGCGCGTCTCCCTCTCTTTCTTCCCTTCCTTCCTTCCTTTCTTAATGTTGCTGCGTCAATTCCCCCCCCCTCCGCCTTCCCTCCTTCGTGCGCTGCAGGTCAAAGAGGCCAACCCGTATTTTGGGTAATTTTTTTGGGTATTTCCAGTCTCCGGATTCCCTTTGAGAGACTCGGACCTTGGATTGCAGGTCTGCGGGTGTGTGGGGGGGTGGGTGTTCAGAGAGAGAGAGAGAGAGAGAGAGAGAGACGCGCATGCTCTTTTCTGGATTTTTTTCTTTCGTTCTTTGAGAACTTCTTCATTGAGCCTGCGGGGCTATTTTCTCTCAATCAACTTTTCTTCTCTTTTTCTTTCGTTGGTCGTGCAATCATTCATCGCGATGGATGGATGAGTGGGCCGATTTGCTGAGTGTGGGCCCATTCTTTCTTTCCTCTCTTTCTCCGACTACCGCCCGCAGTTCCCTCCCCTTCCCTTCCCTCCCCTCTGTGTTGACGGATCTCTCTGCATGTGTGTGTGTGTGTGTGTGTGTGTGTGTGTGTGTCTGCATGTCGGTCTGTGTCTGCCCGCCCGTCTCTCTTTCTTCATTTGGACGGACCAGACAACTTCTTCCCTCCACCCCCCACCCTGCCTCCTTCCTTCCTCCTCTATTCTCTCTCTCTTTCTTTTTGTCTCTGCAGTCACAAACACATGATAGCCACACATGCCCTCTCATCTTGACAATCAATGTCATCACCGTGAGGGCACGAACGTACAAAAGAAAAAAACGCACAGAACAACAAGCTTTGATGCCTGCCTGCCTGCCTGCTTGCCTGCCTGGCTGAACGAGAATCTTCATTCATTTATTCATTCATTGATTCATTCATTCATTCATTTATTCATTCATTCATGCATTCATTTATTCATTCATTCATTCATTTATTCATTCATTGATTCATTCATTCATTTATTCATTCATTCATTGATTCATTCATTCATTCATTTATTCATTCATTCATGCATTCATGTATTCATTCATTCATTTATTCATTCATTGATTCATTCATTCATTTTTTCATTCATTTATTCATTCATTCATGCATTCATTCATTCATTCATTCATTGATTCATTCATTCATTCATTTATTCATTCATTCATTGATTCATTCATTCATTCATTCATTTATTCCTTTATTCATTCATTCATGCATTCATTTATTCATTCATTCATTTATTCATTCATTGATTCATTGATTCATTCATTCATTCATTCATTCATTTATTCATTCATTCATTTATTTATTCATTGATTCATTCATTCATGCATTCATTTATTTTTCATTTATTCATTCATTCATTCATTCATTCATTCATTCATTCATTCATTCACTGATTCATTCATTCATTCATTCATTGATTCATTCATTCATTGATTCATTCATTCATTGATTCATTGATTCATTCATTCATTCATGCATTCATTTATTCATTCATTTATTCATTCATTTATTCATTCATTCATGCATTCATTTATTCATTCATTTATTCATTCATTCATTCATTCGTTCACTAATTGATTCATTCATTCATTAATTGATTCATTCATTCATTAATTGATTATTCATTCATTCATTCATTAATTGATTATTCATTAATTCATTCATTCGTTCATTCATTCATTCATTCATTCAATTCATGCAGGTGGCGTTCCTCAACGAGAGAAGTCCGACTCTCCCCCAGCAGCAGCAGGAGACGGTTGATCCTTTTGGGAACCTCCTCAGGGACCCCCCGCAGCTCTTCGTCACAAATCCCGACCGGGCGCCCGGGGAGAAACCCTGGAGGCGCGAGGCAACGAAGTTTCTAGAGAGCAAAGTCTGTCCGTCTGTCTGCATGTCTCTGTGCATGTCTGGAGAGCAAGGAAGGAAGAAGAACATATGCTCGGGCTGTCCGACTCTCTCTCTCTCTCTCTCTCTCTCTCTCTTTCTTTCTCTCTTGTTTTGTTGCATGCCTAAAAGGAAAGAAGAAAGACAAAGAGAAAAAGAAGATACACAGTCTTTCTGTCTGCCCGTAGGTGTGCGTGTGGGTGGGCGTGTGTGTATATCCACGGCAAATCCATTTCCCACTGGTCTGTTAGGTGTGTGAGTTGGTGGATGAATGAACGACCGAATGGCTGCTTGCCCCCCCGATTTCTTGATTGATCCATTGGGTGAAGGAACGGCCGGAGGAAAGGATGCGTGCATGCATGCAGGAAGTGAAGAACAATTAACCCATGCATTCATTTGAAAAGAATCGAATGAATGCATGTATGAAAAGAATTGTGTATGAAAATGCGGTAATGCAGGCACTGAAGAACAAGCTGCGGGAGCTGAAGGCTTTTAACGGAGTGTACATCAGTAGCAAACAGCTGTACATGAGAGCTTCGCTCAGACGACGATCGAAAAAAGAAGACCTCGAAGTCTATGTGGGTATGGCCCCTGCCACGAACGTCGCCGCCACAATCATGTTTCGAAGGTGAGGGTGTGGGTAGATGAGTCTGTTTGGTTTTCTCTTCGTTTCTTTTCCTTTTTCCGATTCAATTTAGTTTACTCCTCCATGCTCTGAGTTGGTGAGGGAATGAAGGAACGAGGGCGGAAAGAGAGAATGAGGGATGGAGGGAGTGTCTGGCTGGCATTTTGACGTGAAGGTGGGGGGGGAGGTTGTTGATGTTCTTCTTTCTTTCATTCTGCCTGCATGCCCGAGTACGGCAGTCGATGGAACCCCCCCGCCCCCCCCCCCGGGGCGGGCGGATGGAGGGGGAGAGGCTGCATGCATGTGGGGATTTGAAGGTCTGATACATCGACATTGAATTTCGCCCTCTGTGTCTGTGTGTGTGTCTGTGCACATGCGAAGGGGGGAAGTAGGGGGGGGTCTGGACGCTTTCGATGTCTCTTCAAAAAGTATGATGGCTTGCTGTGGGGTTGATTAATTGATTAACTGATTGACTGGCTGGCCTTTTTTTGTGGGATTATAAGATTCCAGCGATGATTCAGGCAGTGAGGGCCTCTTGGGAGGAAAGTGGAAGCATCATGAACAGTTGCGTGACTGCATGACTAGATCTATGAGGTGTGCTGGTGGTGGACTGTATTTTCCTCTGAGGGACGATCCAGCATCTCTGACGCTTCGTCTGCGTGCGTCAGTCCGCTTTGCTCTTCAATTATCCCTTCCTCGTTCTTGTCTGCCTACCTGCATGTGTGTATCTCTGATTGTGTGTGTGTGTCTGTCGGGTGGTGTCTGTCTACTTCTCTGAGAAGGGCCCTCCAGCCACATCATGAGGGGGGGGGAGGTAGAGAGAGACCGTGGAAGGAAGCAGTGGATGCATCGGTTGTCGATAGGTGACTGCCTGCCTGCCTGCCTGAGTGGGTGGATGGATGGATGGATGAGTGCACGCAGGTATGCAGAGATGTGCCCAGAGATGCGGGAACTGGGTCGACTGGCGAAGCTCTGGAATCGAAAACTTCCAAAAGCTGCCGTGAGTTTTTTTTTTTTTTCTGGAATCGAAAACTTCCAAAAGCTGCCGTGAGTTTTTTTTTTTTTTCTGGAATCGAAAACTTCCAAAAGCTGCCGTGAGTGCATTGCGTTGCGTTGCGTGACTGAGTGAAAGAAAGCGTTGCAATTGCTGATTCGGAAAGAGAACGGAGGGTTTTTTTTTTCGTTTTTTTCTCCGGCAGAAGGGCCAATTAGTGACGGTAAGAGGGCCTTCATCAGTTTTCTCCGGCCGTCCCTCATCCTTTCCCCCGGCCCTCCATCGCCCTCTCACTCACTCACTCCGGCCTGTTTTTTGGACTTTGAATTTGATGCCAAAAATCTGAAAGCAAAGACAAACAATTCAGGGGAAAAGCAGAGTCTCTCTCCCCTCAGAGAGAGTACATACACCATGTGACCTGAACAAAACGCCAGTAAATCTCGCTTCAGATCCAGCAGAAGAAACATGGACTTCTATTTCCTCCGGTTCCTTCATCAGAAGGAAGACGGGAAGACAGATAGATAGATAGATAGATAGATAGATAGAAAGAAAGAAAGAAAGAAAAGACGAACGAAAAAGGGAAGGAAGAGCTCGCCTGCATGTGTGTGTGTGTGTCTGTGTGTGTGTGTGTGTGCGCGCGCGCGTGTGCAGAGGCTCCGGGGCCACGATGTGTTGGTTTTGGTTCTCCGTTTTCTCACCGACGTCCACCCCCTCTTCCAGCATTGGACCCCGAGTCTCTGGAAGGATTCACAAGGACGACTGCTGCCTGCAGGTAGGGTAGGGTAGGTAGTTATGGATGCATCAGGGGGGGAGGAGGCTGCAGGCAGGGGCCTCCTCACGGCGTTACAGAGGGGGGGGGAAAGGAGGGAGAGGAAGCACACAGGGGATTGATTGCTGGTTCTTGAGGGGCGAGCGTGTTTGTATGTGTTTTTCTTGTGTAGGAGGAGACAAGCCCGAGGGACAGAGACAGGATGGATGTGCATGCAGAGATGTGATGGGACGCTCGATGATGTGATTTGCCCGTCTCTCTCTCTCTCTCTCTCTCGTGCGTGTGCAGACGTCTCCCCACTGATCGACAGTCTGAGTAAAATCTGAAACAATTAAGAAAACATGAAGGAAGAGGTCTCCTCAAATTTGAATGCTGAGTGATGTCTCCCTCTCTCCCTCTGTGAGTCCCTACGATTGAAAGAGTTTTTCTCGGGGGGGGCGTGGGTGTCGATAGCATATGCACCCGCGGCTCTCTGCTCGAGAATGCAAGGGCATCCATATGCGTACACGTGTGTGCATGTGCGTTTTCGCACAATGCACTAGCTGTGTTGAATTTGTTCTCTCTCTCTCTCTGCGTGTATTGGAATGACCCTGCCATCCAAGCCTGTCCTTCCTTCTTCCCATGCAGGTTGCTTCTATGAGCCTGTCTTCGGTCCTCCTCCAGGGGGCATGCGGGGCTCAGAGCGCATATTGGGATGGCAGATTGTGGACCTCCGGAGAGCCGTGGTCAGTCAGTCAGTCAGTCAGTCGGCACACGCGCAACACAGAGGAGGGGGAATTACGGCTTTGGAAGGCCCATCGCGGGGCAGGGAGGCATGTGGAGGTCCTTCCTTTCCTTTCCCGCGTTTGGCCTGGATGCGGCTGCTGCCCTCCAGAGCTCTCCCTTCTGACATACCTGCAGGGAATGTTTTCATGGCAGCCAGGCAGGTCGGGAGCAAATCGATGACTTCATGAACGGGCTTCAGAGAGGGTTTTGGAAGTAACTTTTTCTGTTTCTTCCTTCCTGTGCAAATTAAATTGTCGCAGCCCCAGATGCATAGTGGAGCGCAACCGTCCATCGACAGCACAACGCCAACGAGAGACGCAAAGTCTTTTGTTTTGTCCATTCGTTTGTTCACTAAAGAAATGAGTGCACT
Source organism: Chromera velia (assembly GCA_018398765.1). Classification (NCBI taxonomy): domain Eukaryota; family Chromeraceae; genus Chromera; species Chromera velia. The sequence goes on along the minus strand of JAHBMJ010005936.1, from coordinate 1,498 downwards.
TGCTTCCACGCACTTACTTATGCATGCACCGACCGACGCCCTGCCTGCCTTCATTCCTGCCTTTATGCAGATAAGCCACCTGAAGAGGCCCTGGAAGAAGATGGGATTCAACCAACCCCCCCTGATGAGGGAACGGCTTCTGAACATCGTCAGGAAGTCTAGAGCCTGCCCTCCCGTCTCCCTGACTAGACTCACATTCGACTTTTTCGGGTCCGTGGGTGGGTGGGTGGGTGGGTGAGTCAGTCAGCCTCTCTGCCCGTCAGTCAGTGAGTCTGTCAGTCAGTAAGCAGTTCTTGGCCGTGAGATTGTCGAGCCTCGATTCTCTGTGCAAGTTTCTCTTTCGCTCTCTGTCTCTGTCTCTCTGTCTCTCTCTCTCTCTCTCTCTCTCTGTGTGTGTGTGTGTGTGTGTGTGTGTGTTTGTTTGTTTATTTTTGTGCTGATCTCGAGGACAGAGAACACCTATTTAAGTCTGATGTTGTACCTGCCTTCCTGCTCATCTGACCGAAATCCTTGAAAGCACCAACAACGAATGAACGACTGAAAATGAGCAATGATTTGGGTGGGCCCGTAGAAACAAACAAACGTGAGAGAAAAGAGAAGAGATGAGATGAGAAGAGACGCCCACGCAGCCATGCAATCAAATTTCTTCTTTCTTAAATTTCTTGCTGGTCTGACACAACGGGAAGGACATGCATGCAGACCCGAGGGGGGGATGGTGTGTGGGTGTATGCGCGTGCATGTTGGCATGTTTCTTTCTCTCTCTCTCTCTCTCTCTCTGTGTGTGGGTGTGTGTGGGTGTGTGTGTCTGTGCGTGTGCGTATGCAGATGGATTGGGGGCGGTTCCTTGCACGCGTGCGAAGACGTGCTCGACTGGAGGACCATTACCCTTCCTCCGGAGTTTGTGCTGCTGGCCCGAAAGACCAGGGAGATGCTGAAGCCCTGTGTCTGGCAGGCTTTGCAGCAGGGCATGTGCAGAGACGAAGAGGTCAAGAGATCCGTCTTCAGCATCCTGGACTATCTCTTCAACTGGGACGCTCCCTTCATGACCGAACGTTCGTGGGTCTGTCTACCTTCTTTCCTTCCTTCCTTCCTTCTTTCCTTTCTTTTGTTAACTCTGGATGTGCACCCACAAAGCATTTGTGCATTGTTGGCAGCGCTACCCTCGTCTGTCTCCTTTTCCTCGCTGCAGTTAGGAAGGGAAGCACCGTAGGCACTGTACGTCGTGTCTGGTTTGTGCAGTTGTTGTGTGGACCTGTGAATCTCTGTGCGTCGATGCGTGCGTGTGTGAGGCAGCTAGCTCTGTCCCGGAGAAATAAAGTGTCCTAGTTACTCTTGACGTCTTCATTCGTTGCCTCTTGAAATACCAAAGTGCATCCCTCTTACCCGTGCATGCTCTCTCTCTCTCTCTCTCTCTCTCTGTGTGTGTGTGTGTGTGTGTGTGTGTGCGTGTGTGTGTGTGTGCGTGTGTGTGTGTGTGTGTGTGCGTGTGTGTGTGTGT
>JAHBMJ010005935.1:47476-57476 GCA_018398765.1 Chromera velia | reverse complement strand
AATATTTTTTCTTTAATTTGAGGTACTTCATCTGCTCGTCCAGATTCTTCGGCTTCGTGTTCTTGGCAGCAAATATACAGAGCCTATAACACCTATCAGGTGGGCGGACAGGTTCAGGAAGAGCTTGTTGATCTCCTCCCCCAGCCTGGTTCCCAGGCTACGGAGGGTCAACTCGTCCAGAGTTGACTGTAGCTGCAGCTTTGGGCTTTTCCTGCTTAAAAAATGCACCGAGCCTCGTCTGTGTCTTGAAATTTTGTAGTGCAAGAAGGTGGCTCCCCTCATGAATGTGTCTCTCAGCATCCCCCTTCTTGTTGGTATGGTAGATCTCATACAGATTGTCAGCACGCCTCAGCAGAAACTGCTTGCCATAAGGCTTGCAGCTTGCCTCCATGCGTTTCTGGCCCTTATACGTGACGGTTTTGAGGGTGATCTTGTTCTTTGATAGAAGCTCTTAATCCTCTGCAGAAAGCTGGATCTGTGGGTCTGACATGCCAGTTTTTGCCTTTTTCTCAGGAGGCTTTTCCCCGCCATTTCGAGAATCACCAGGCATGTTTTCGAGTCAAAAAAAAACAACCACCTTAAGGGGACTCTGTCAGACAATGTGCAAGACGGTTTGGGTGAGGCATGAACTACCAAAATCCCCAGAAATTCTAATGCAAACCATACCAAACAAGGAAAAAATGGGCAGGACAGACCAGGACAGCAAAGCTCCCGCCAACCCTGCAAGCAAGTAGAGTATGACAGTAAAGAACAGCTGGGCGATGAGCATGAGTCCATTGAGTTGATTGAAGTATCATATTCTTTCAGCGTGACTTGGAGACGGCAATTGGAGACGGCAGAGTTGACCGCTCAAAACGAACCCCGGTTTTGTTGGGAGGTCAGGCCGCCGCCGCAAAAACCCCCGGGGTTGTTTGATTTGCCAATGGGCCCGCGAGCTCTGGACGCCGCCGCTAAAAACAGTAAGAGTTCCAAATAGGACAAGGGGGGTGATCGCGCAAGCGGTGTTTTGGTGCAAATTCATGAAAAAATGGACCCGGAGAGGATCAAACTCCCGACTACACAGCTACGTGGCATGCCGGTGCCTGACCACCGTCCATACCATGACTGTTGCTCTACCACTGAGCCATACTGAAGCGGGATGCGAAATCACTTTGTACTCGGCCTCACTGATATTATAAAAAGTGCTCTCTCATGCAGCTACTCTCAGTTCTATTTCCGGGACATGCGTCTGCATCACTGCATCTTGGCAATAATCAGTAATAATCGGTGATAAACGGTTGACGATTAACGACAACGATAACTACATATATCATGCTAGCTAACGTCAGCAGGCTACGGCACTGTAGTGGCAATGACAGACTACAAGGCGCCCACCCTTGTAGTAAAGTACTGTTAGTAACTGTTACTCAGGTACAGTAAGGAGTAATGAGGAGTCATTTGACAGAGTTGGACAGACAGGATTTTAGAATATAAACAAGGTAGGACTACTAGGTAGGACTAGGTGATACTAGGTAACTCTAAGTTGGACCTTCAAATATGATAAGTTTTAAACCTTATAAGTTTGTGCTAGGTCTAGTACTGGGTATAAAGAAACTAATTCAAACCTAATTCAGGAAACTGGAGCGCGGCCTCGGGCTTATAATGATTGTAGAGGGGGCGTACAATATTATACAACGTAGTATAAAAGGAATAAATTAGAAAAGATCCGTCGAATTGAACAATGAATTTTACAAACTGACTAGAAACTCAGTGATTTCACCTCTAGTTTCACCTTTCGGGCGTTAGCGGCCGGGGGCACCTTCTATAAGATAAAACGGTGACAGTATTCTTGGGCTCCACGTATAGAGCCCCTCCGAATCACTTATCACTTAAAATTATAGCCTTAAATTACACTGTGCTATTATAGGAGTAATTACTAGCCCTTCTTAGAAAGCCTTTGGTTACCATGAAATTGATAACTAAAATTTGGTAACTGGGAGGGTCTGAGGAGACTACCGCTACTGCGGTAATCTGGCCACAAATGTGTTGAATCGGAATCTAATATAGGGGAAACACATCTTTAAAAACTGTCTACGACATAAAAACAATCATTAAATTAAATTTTTAAACTTGTTTTGTCCAAGTTGTTTCTCTAGTTGTTTCTATAATATCAAAAACTTAACTTTAGCTTACACATATTTGTAGATATAAGACAACTTTGCAATAAATCTATTTTTATTACCCGATTTACTCACTACTTTATCTAACTGAAAAGAACGATTACTACTGTTTTGGTTACCAAAACAATGGTAATCAATTGACTCTGCATAATTACCGTAACCATGAAAATGATTACCAAGCGGCCTAACAGCTGGTGGGGTAAGCAAACTAAGTTGGTTACTTCTAATAGCACAGTATATCTTAAATCACTTTAATAGTAATTAAATTAATACTTAGTGAGGGAGAATCTAGGGGAGTATTTATATATGAGTGAATCATTGACCTTCTACTAGACAAAGCCTGTCACACTGACTTACACAGGGCTAGACACAAGGCTTCTGCCTTCTCACGTTTCAGGACGCCGGTGCTTATGAGTATCACCCCCCCGACACTCCAAGCTGCTCTTGAAAATATTTTTCAAGATTGGATTTTTGAGCGGCACTTAATTTAAAGTTAGGATTTTTGAGCGGCAGCACCATTTCGTGCCGCCAAAATTTATCTCAGTCGTGTTTGACTTTTATGCAGAGAGAAGCACTGAGTGGGCCCCCATGCCAGACAAAGTGCTTCCAACAGAATTTGTGTACGTATCTAGAAAGTCATTTATTCCTACTTCGGCTTTCCTCCCTGTTAGCAACTCATCTTCCTGTGTATGTAACATTTTTTTTAAAGATATAAGCCTTTCATGCAGCATGGCTTTTCAAGACATAGGCTGTGCATGCGGCACGGCTTTTCAAGACATAGGCCGCGCTTGTGGCACCGCTTTTCAAGACATAGGCTGCGCCTGCGGCGCAGCCTTTCAAGAATAGATTTTTGAGCGGCACAAAATTTTAAGTAGCCTTGAGTGTCAGGGGGGTAATGAGTATATGCTGAAGAAGTAGTGAGTGTTTGAATTTTCAGAATAAAAAGACCGTCTATCGCCGTGTACACCTTAGTACACCAGGTACTACACCTCTACTAGGTTTTCTAGCCACCCTAAGCCAGCTCCCTAACAAACTAAAAACGTAACCATGATTTCACTTAATACACACCTTACAGTAGAGTGACTAAACCCTACAGGGCCTACACTACGCCTAACTACGCCTACAATCTAGGTATGCATAGTTGTACTGGATGAATTATATCAATTACCTGAAAAAATAATTTTAAAAAATCTGTCTAGCCTAGTCTGACTAATCCAAATGCGTCTAAACAAAACTTATTGGAGAACGCTGGAAAAAAAAAATCACAATTAAGAATTTTTGACTCATGCTGCCCTGCATGAGTCATGCAGACACATATATATAAAGTTGAACGCGCGCATGTGCGCACACACACAGACATACACACACATAGTACACGCACAGGCGACACACACACACAGACACACACGCACACACACACACACACACACACACACACACACACACACACACACACACACACNGGGGGGGGGGGGGGAGGGAGAGAGAGAGAAAGAAAGAGAGAGAGAGAGAGAGAGAGAGAGAGAGAGAGAGAGAGAGAGAGAGAGAGAGAGAGAGAGAGAGAGAGAGAGAGAGAGAGAGAAAGAAAGAGAGAGAGAGAGAGAGCGAGAGAGAGACTGATTCTGAGAGAGACCCCACACACAAGACGAACAAGGCATGCCAGGGTTACAAACACGGACAATCGTCTCTGCGCTTCCCTAATAGACCCAGACACACACAGACAAAGACAAAGATGAAGACAAAGACACACACACACACACATACACACACACGCGTAGTCAGACGAACAAGGCATGTTGGGGTATTTTATCAGAGAATAATCCGTTAAAACGTGCCAGTGTTTATCGTGCGAAATTGTTGACGCAGCACTAAGACTTGGTTGCATGATACATGCCCATTCAATGGGTTGAACTGCCGCTGCGTAAATCGTAGCGGGTAGTGAACGAGATGGAAGAAATCCGACTGACTGACTCACAGCGACGAAGCGCAATTAAATAATGCACCCCAAGCTCCTGCGACAAAAAGCACCTCTACAGAACCTGCGCTGACATGATTTCGATTGGGGTCTGTAATGCTGAAAGACGCCTGGCAGCAACGGCCTCCCTTTTTCGGTATTCAATGCCGAATTCACTTTCTAATCTGCATGGGAACCGAATGAATCTCTGTTGACTTTGAATGAACGCAAGGCTGTGAAGGGCAGGCAGGCAGGCAGTGAATGGAAGGCAGGCAGGCAGACACTCTCTGTCAATCAAGCATGCACGCAACCAGAAGGCGACACCCTGCCTGTCAGGATGCATCAATCTCTTTCGAATTCCTCCGCCAAAGGGAATCCAGACGTGCTCGTTGAGCGTACACTTCCACCAAACAACAGAGGAAACAAGAGGCAGAAACAGAAAAGGGCTTTGACATGACATCGATGTCTATCCATCCACGCAAAAATCAATCATGCGATTCAATTTCCTCCCTCTACTCTGATCTGAGCTGATCAGGACCAGAAAGGGTCCACATCCTCTTCCAACTCCCTGATCCCCTCTCCCCCCAAGTCCCCCCCCAATGCCCCCATCATGTCCTGAGGCCGACTGAAGCCGTTGGGCACATCAGGTAACAACACGTCCGAGAGATCCATTCTCGGGGCGTTCTTGTAAAGTTCATCGATCTTGTATCGTGCTCGTGATTTCGGTGTCATCACGTGCACGACAAGATCTTCAAATTCGATGGCCGTCCACCCGGCCTCTGGTTCCCCGTCCTTTGTGTCCGGCTTTTTGTCCCAACGAGTACGTACTGCCTCCAAAATCCCATTCGTAATGGCCCGATTCTGGGGCCGTGAGAACCCATGCATCAGCATCATGTACTTGTACGCAGGCGAGTGGCCTGTCGTGTTCATCGCAATGATGTGATCGGCTTTGTGCTCATCAGCCGCCCTCGCAATCTCGTAAATCGCTTTCTCCATTGAAAATTCATCCCCCACCAAATCCGAGGTTGCAATCACCCCCGTACCCCTGCTCAACTCTTGGTCCTCCCTGCTTTCTAACTCTACTTCTGTGTCCTGCAATGCATCCAACTCCTCTAATTCGCTCTCAGCTGCAAGTCGGCCCAGATCCTCCCTTGTGAGGGCCCTTGAGATCGCGGCTTGTCCCCTTCTCCCTCTACTTATCCGTCTCTCTCTTTCTCTTTCCCTACTCTGCAGGGTCTGCGCGAGCCTCGCGCTCGGAGGCGGGGAGGTTAAATAGGCACTTGAAGATGCAGACAGGGAAAAAAGGGGATGAAGAAATAGCCTCCCCGGTCTTCCATCTTCCCTCTCTTCAGGCAGCGAAGAATGCGGAAGGGTTGGTAAACTAGAGACGGTTCGACACACCCTCCCCGCAACAGACAAGAGACAAAAAACAAAGACGGCCCCTTTCATCTTGCCTCAGTGGATGGGCCGGCCCTACACCCCTCGCTTTCCCTGCGTCTTTCTTCTGTGTCACGTCGAGTTTGCCACTTTTGTTTGGCTCCAGTCTTCTTCAAGAAACAACAACACCTCAAGGCACAGTCAGTCTCGAATGGACTTTTCCTGCTACTGAGACAAAAATTCGATATACATTAGGAACCTGGACTGATGGGATGCAACCCTCTCTTCTGACATCAAGGCGTCGAAGAAACATGAAGCAGTCGCTCGTAATCTGGTCCGACCGCTCGCTCAAAGAGCGCAGACAATTGAGCCGTCTCCAATGAGAAATTGAAGTCTGAGAGACTGCATGGTGGGGCACTTAATTAAGCTGCTGGAGACTGTTCGTGCGAACAGCCCGCACGCAGCGTATCGCAGCGTGGACACAAAAATCGTGGCCGGACTCAGCATCGATCGATCCCCGTTAACAATTCGCCTTTGACTGCTTTTCGACAGACGGATCGAGTGAGATTCGAGCTCGAGATCTATGCATTCGTGGGATGAGTACACGTGTCGCTACTCTCACAAAAGATTCCCTTCATAGCACACGAGGCTGTGGCTTTTTCAGTGACGATTTCCATCCTTCGAAATCTCCCGTCTCCAAAAGTGATCCTTGGGGGGCGACGTGCTCGTTTGACTTTTGAGGAAGGGTTCAGAGAACCTTTTCCGTTTGTTCAACTTTCCCTGGGTGGTTCACTAACTCCTGTGCCTTTTGAGGGAGTATCTCTATTTTATTTCTCACTGGATCGATAAGAAGAAGCAATGTTTGGTGGTTGGTCAGACGTGTGTTTGCTCTTTCTTTTCCTCCCAACTCCCCTCTCCCTTTGCTTTTATCGTTTCCCGCCCTTTCTTCAGAGTGCTGGACAATGGTTTTCCCTCTCACTTTTACTGTGCTGGTGACTTTTGTGGCCCGCGCTTGAAAAGTGATTCTGCACAAATTTTGCTGGCTTGCAGGACAGCAAGGTGGGGGTGGGCTTTTCGGTGGTCAGTCTTTCTCCTCAAAGTTGATCGATCGACATCTCCCCCCCATTTTCTGCCCTCCCCTGTTTCCCGCCTCACGGCGCCAGGGTCTCACACTAGTCTTGCTGCACTCTTGCTGCTCCCACGATCAACTCCTTCGAGCGTCTGTCCTCCCGGACTTCTCTGTCTCCTCGCCTACCAGCTCCCAAAAGCGCAAATGGAAGCCCCCCCTCTCCTTTCCCCCTACACACGGACTGGAACATATCACACACCGACACACATACACATACACCTACGCATACATGTACAGACACGCATACACACGTTTCGTTTCCGGGGTGTGCCTCTCTCTCTCTCTCTTCTGCCTCCCTCAGGTCCTCTCGGAGGTTTCCCTCTCAAAGTCCCTCCCTCCCTTTTGTTAGTGCCCTCTCTCTTCTTTAATTTTTACCCCTCAATCACTGTTCTTTGCAGGCCAACAACAGCAGCAGCCAAAAGCCGCGGGTCTCTTCGGGGGGACTGCAGGTGAGTCCTGGACAGGGGGGCCAGTTCGTGTCCATGTGTGTAGACGGGCGACGTGTGCATTGGTGGGGGCTGGGGGGTAGTACACAGGTTGCTGATTTTCCGTTGGCCAACAAGACAAATCCACTCCTGGGAGACACAGAAAAGTGAAGTCTGGAGGGGGCACCAAAGAACTAAGGGAAGTGGAATGAGAAAGGTGTCGAAATGAAAGAAACGATGGGGGATGACCGAGTGACCCTGAAAGAACAGAGATATATACCGAAAGAGCGAGATCGCATCAATCGGTGTTGACTGACTGAGTTCAATCAAATTGCCTTGTTGTTCTGTTTGTTCCTTTCAGCTGCTGCGCCTGCCGCTGGAGCGGGAGGGGGTCTGTTCGGAGCTCCAACGGGGGGTGCTGCGGGGGCCCCTGTGGCTGGCGCAGGAGGAGGAGGAGGGCTTTTCGGAGGTGCTGCTGCAGGTTAGAGGGACCAGAGACGCCGCTTGCTCGTTTGTTTGTGTGTCTTCCTTCCTTCCGCGGGGTTATCGGTTGTTTCTCGATGCTTGCAGCTCTGCTCTTTCATGAGGTCGTCTGTTGATCGATCTCTCAGCCCAAAAAACTGTGCCGATGTCGTTCAGAGGAGATAGCTTGGTGTGTGTCGAGCAGATCAGCTCGGGTCGTTGAAGGGCATTTTGGTCTTTTCCTTTTTGCATGCATGGGTTGTGCGATGGAGACAGATTCGGCAGATGGCATGGGGGATCATTCAGGTAAAGAGGGACACACAGCACAGCAGAAGGAAGAAAGGAAAGTGTGACGAAAGGGGCCAGAAAAGAAAAAGCGGGACCAAGAGAAGAAAGAAGCTCAGAGTCGCCTTCCCTTCTTTTTTGTTCTCTTGAACAATTTGAAACACAGATGGATGGAGGCCTACTGAGACGGCAATTTTCTTTTTTGTCCTGCCTGTTTTTTTCTTTTTTCTCCTGCTCTTCAGGTGGAACTGCAGCCCCAGCTAGCGGGAATCTGTTCGGAGGTACTGGAGGAGGAGGTAACCTTTTTGGTTGGTTGGTTGGTTGGTGGGTCGTCTCTCTGGGTTCTGGTTTTCTTGAAAAGGCTGAACGGAATCGTTCTCTGCCTTGTTGCCCTTTTGTGGTCTCTTTTGTTCCGACTGAGGGCCTCCTCCTCCTCCTTTCTCTGCCAGTCTGAAGTTCGCTTCTCCGTTTTTAGCATTCCACCTATCTATCCCCTTTGCAGTCTCTCTACCTTCTTACTTTTCTGATGTTTTTTCCTTGTCCTTCCTGTACCTGCCTGACAGCACCCCCCGTTTGATTCTCTTTTTTGTGCGTTTTCCCACATGCACTTTCTCCTTCCTGCCTGCCTTTTCGTTCGGCCTTCAGGTGGGACACAAGCACAAGCAGCTCCGGCGGCGGGCGGAGCTCCTGGTCTGTTTGGCCAGCAGCCTCAAGCACAGGCTGCACCGGCAGCAGGGGGTGGTCTTTTCGGACAGCAGAGGGCAGGCGGGCAGCAGGCGCCAGCGCAAGCTGCACCGGCAGCGGGAGGTGGTATTTTCGGTCAGCCGGCGGCGGGCGGGCAGCAGGCGCCAGCGCAAGCCGCACCGGCAGCGGGGGGTGGTCCTTTCGGTCAGCCGGCGGCGGGCGGGCAGCAGGCGCCAGCGCAAGCTGCACCGGCAGCGGGAGGGAGTGGTCTTTTCGGACAGCAGGGGGCAGGCGGGCAGCAGGCGCCAGCGCAAGCTGCACCGGCAGCGGGAGGTGGTTTTTTCGGTCAGCCGGCGGCGGGCGGGCAGCAGGCGCCAGCGCAAGCTGCACCGGCAGCGGGAGGGAGTGGTCTTTTCGGACAGCAGGGGGCAGGCGGGCAGCAGGCGCCAGCGCAAGCTGCACCGGCCGCGGGAGGTGGTCTTTTCGGACAGCAGGGGGCAGGCGGGCAGGCGGCTCAAGCACAGGCCGCACCGGCAGCGGGGGGTCTGTTTGCAACGGCAGGCCAACCAGCAGCCCAGCCACAAGCGGCAAAAGCCGCCCCGGCTACCGGTGGCGCTAGTCTTTTCGGTGCGCAGCCTGCTGCCCCAGCGGGAGCTCCCAGTGCACAAAGTCAAGGTGCGAGTCAACCGGCTGGAGGAGGTGCCTCAGGGCTCTTTGGGGCACAGCAAGCAGGTCTGTCTGACTAGCAAGCTTGCTTGCCTGTTCTGTCTGTCTGTCTGTCTGTCTGTCTGTCTGCTGTTATTGTTTCTTTCTCTTTTGTATATTGTGCACAGAGAGAAAAGGAAGAAAAACAAAGAAACATGCAATCTGTCGTGTGCTAGAAAGTGTGCCATCACCTCAGCCTCATCTGTAAATTGACGTTGCCTATCTGTCTTTCATTTGTTGTGCAAGTTTGTTGATGGATTTTTTTTTTTCTGCTAGATGTTTGTTTTGACTTTTTCCTCTCTTCACTACTTCGCTATCTTGCCTTATGGAAGTGATGAGTAGCGGGTGACTTCCCGTGATCGCGTGAAGACTCATTGGGGCAGCAACCGCAAGGGCCCCTTAAGTCTCTCTCCTCCGTGCCGCCTTTCGCGCTGTCTCGTTGTCTGTACTCTCTTTGCTCGTGCGTGCGGAATTTGTTTGCTTTTATTATTTTGTTGTCTATAATTCGAAAGAGGAAGAAGAGGTCATCTAGTCTGTCTGTTGTGCGCGTGCAAAGAAGAGCGGGGAAAGAAAGAAACGTATACGTTGTATGTTTGTAGCCCCGTCAATTTCCCATCTCTCATTTTGTTGTTTCGTCACTTTTTTTGTTTGCACATAGCCTTTTTCCTTCGACTTCAGAATTCTGTACCCAGGTTCGTTCGCCCTTTGTCTACTTTTCCACCCACCCGGTTCCTTCACGAATGAGTGCTCTTTATGAACATTTTTTGCAGCAGCCGCCAAGGCAGCTCCTCAGCAAGCACCCGCAGGTGCCGTGGCACAG
>JAHBMJ010005935.1:37476-42476 GCA_018398765.1 Chromera velia | reverse complement strand
ACCATTTGCAAGCCAAAGAGCGGAGAATGTAGAGAGGATCTGATACCGTCGGGGGGGGGGGAGGGGCAGGGAGATAGAAGGAAAAACACGCGAGGAGATGGTAAGGAGTTTTGGCCCCTGGACTGTTCAGGACGATCCATCTGTCGGGAAAGGTCGATCGAGAGATTGAGAAGGTTGGGAACACACGTGTGACAGCTTTTGCTCCATCCAGCCTGTCGAAACATTCCATGGTGTCTATACATCGAATCACACCACTAGTCACCCCAAAGTTAGGCTCTGTGCGGGTGTCAGTCTGTCGGACAGGAAGTGATTCATGTGACACAGCGCCAGGATTCACTGCTGCGAAGTAGCATTTTTGGAAAGCTTCATGCAAACTCACCTTGGTAGAAACTGACGTCGATGAAATATCAACTGCATGTCACCAAGTCCCCAGCCAAGTCCCCCAAAGCTGACTTCTAGCTAGACTTCTAGCTGTTTCTGAAGAAGTGGATCTGAAGTTTGAGATGTTTTAATCATGTTTAACGAATCGACGGTGTCATTCGCTATAGGTCATTCGCCTCAGGCTAGTCATTCGCATACTATACTGCTAGCTATACTGTCAGTGGTATTAGTAATGTTCTGATAAATATTATGATGATATATGTGTGGTTTCATCTAGCTGTTTTACATATATTTTTGCGTTTTCTAGGAATTTAAATAATTTGTCTAGTTTATTTAGTAAGGATATACAGTCTCACATAAATAAAAAGATTCCTAAAAAAATTCATACTGAAACAGGTAAACAATTTAAGAGAAGGGACACCGACCTAGCTCTTTCTCCCCCTCTCTTTCTCAGACAGATACATATTGTTTGAAATCGATCAGATCTTAATCATCTAGTGAGTCATGGATATAAGTCTAGACATAAGTTTTCTCAGTTCTAAATAGATTTTGAATAAAAATAAGTGTTTAAATCACTTGTAGTTGTTTCCATTTTCTGACAAGTCTTATACTGCTTTTAAGTTCGTTTTAAAGTTTCAAAGTTTAAAGTTTAAAATTTAGGGATAATGTGTAAGTTAATTATATACTACTAGAGTCACTAGACTGTAACTATATACTTCTTCCTTTACAAAACTTCAAGTTGAACGCTATAGCTTTAATATGCTTATATGAACATGCCTAGTTAAAAATGATCTTTCTTACGTTGTACACATGCAGTCTTAATTCTAGTCTTAATTCATAAAGATATGTTTTTCCGGCCTAGTTATACTAGATTCCTAACCAACAGTGGAGTCTGAGTAGACCACTACACCAACACATTTCTTAGGGTTTTGTAGTTACCACTTGGATTACTGTACTAACGCCGAAGGGGGGAAAACATTCTTCTCGTTAACCTTCTTTGCTTTATCAGCGCAGACTGTTCTATGCAGGTTGCGATTTGTTTCAAAGCCTTTTTTAAAGATCCCCTGCAAAGACCTAGGAATTTAGACAGGAATTTAGAGGAATTTAGACAGGAATTTAGAAGAATTTAGACAGGAATCTAAAGGAATTTAGAGCTCTAAATTCTTAAACTTTAGAGGCCGATTTCTCATGAACTATGATGAGTTAGAACTTGATATTAACAGTGCTTATAGCTCTAATATAGGTCTATAAGCACTATTGATATCAAGTTCTAACTTATCATAGTTCATGAGGAATCGACCTCCAAAATTTGCTAAATTCCTCTAAATTCTTGTCTTTAAATTCTTTTAGATTCCTAGCTAAATTCCTCTAAATTCCTCTAAGTTCCTGTCTAAATTCCTCTAAATTCCTGTCTAAATTCCTTTAAATTCGTAGGTCTTTGCAGGGTCGGAAAGACTGTCACTCTGAAACGTTCCCATGCATCTATTTTTCCTTTACCCTTGCTCCTGTTCTTCTTTTGATGTTTCAGACGAGACGTCGGGGGCGCGCGGCGGGGATTCGGGGGGGGAAGGGTCATCGGGGGTGGGGAGAGGAACATGAGGAGACGGCTGTTGCTGGGGGTTGGGGTCGGCGTTTTCAACTGCAGGGTTCGTGGACGACTGATGCAGAGGAGGTAGAGGCAGAGAAGCACGAGCAGAAGGGGTGCTCCCTTCGTCAGAAGCCTTAGGGGCTGGCTCATCTTCGGGTTCTGTTCTCCGTCTCTTAGTCTCCTTTGTTTCGTCAGAACTCAACGGATTCTCATCGCTAGAGGTCCGCAATCGATCTGTCGCATCTTCTCGAAGAAACGCACATCATTGGGGTTAAAAGGGGTTCCGTCCATCCACATCGCGTATAACTCAGAATAAGTATGAACAAGTCATGGGAGAGGAAGAGGAGTGTCCAGTTCACCAAAGATTTCCCTGCATACCTGGACAAACGTGTTACAAAACTCTTTTTTTTGGAATACAATCTCCCCGTCGTGTTTCTTTTTATGGTAGGGAGGAACTTTGTACTTCCATCTCGACAACTTAGGATGCTCAATAAAGTTTCTTGCATCCTTCAAATCGAGAAGAAGCTTTTTCTGGCTTGCCGAGATTGAAAATACGACGTTCCTTTCCTCGTCTTTGACTCCTGTAAAAGCAGCTTGAATTTCTGCTGCATTTCTGCTGCTAAATCCCCGTCAAATTGACCATCCCCTTCTTCTACCCCCTTCTCCCACAAGAGCTCCCGAATCGCTTTCTTACTTCTCCGCATCATGCTTTCCGTGGAAATGTTAAGCGTGGGGCTGCAGAAAAAATCAGAAAAACAGGGGAAGAGTGAGCATAACCAGGTAGACGAGCCCAGAATTATCATGTTGAAATGATGGTGGAAGAAGTCTCTGATATGCTGGTTATGCTGATTAGATGTGTCACAGTTGCCAGCTTAGATGCCAGCTTAGCTGTGAGTAGATGTTCAAAATATACACGATCACATAAAGATTCAACTGGATTCAACAGACTGCTGACTCAGAGGCAGATAAAGTAATCAAACTTCTGTCGACAGTTCTCAAATTCTGTTCTCATCATCTGACCATGCATGCATGCAAACCCACCTGTAGGAGAGGTAATCGATCTTTCCGGACTCCAACTGTGTCGACTCTCGCAGGATCCCCCTCTCCGTCTGGGGCCCCTCCAAGCTTAGGAGAGAGGCAGGGCGACCCTCCCTGCCACTTTCGAAGCCCGGCCCGTCGGAGTGGGAGGCATTGGAGAGGTTGGAGGAGTCGGAGCGCCTCCCGCTCTTCTTCTTCTTCTTCTTCACTCCCTTTTCCTGCTTTCTCTTCTCCGTTTTTTCTCGCTTTACCTTCTCTTTCTTCTCGTTCTTTCTCTTCTCTTTCCCATCCCGCTTCCCTTTCTCCTCCTCCGCGTTGGACTCCTAGTTGGACTCTCTGTCTGAGCTCATCACTGCATTGAGAATCATCGAACAGCAGGCGGACAACAGGCAAATAGCAGGGGGATGCAGGGGTGGGGGGGGTTTCATACAAAAGTAGAGACAAAGTACCCCCATGCATCTGCAAACACATCGTCAAGGAGTCCACGATGAAAGATGAGACACCGAAAACTCTACAAACGCGTTGCCAAGCAAATTTAAAGAAAAAGATGGGGAGATAGAGCAGCTCAATGAAGACCAAACTTTTAACCTGCTTTCAAACAGGTAAAAGAAACGTGAAAAGGGGGGCTCGCAATACGTACACGTTTCACGGAAATCAAACTGACAGTGTGTTTTACCTATACCTGATTTGCTTCTGAGGTCCTTTCTACCTCTATGTCGGACTCCGAGGCCGGGGACTTCTTGTACTGCGCCGCCGGAAAGCAGAAGAGCAGGTCCGCAAGTGGGGCCCCCAACTGTTACATTCCTTGCCGTGCCATCTCGGGATCTTCCGCATCACCATATCGGTACCCACCAAGGTGATCTCTCTCACTTGGCTCCCGGGCTTGTGCATCCTGGATATCAGACTCGAAGAAAGAAGACAAAGGCCGCGGAGTGCCCAAGTCAAGACGTTATGCAGCTTCTTACTCCTACTTGGACAAACTTGCTGCCGCATAGACGGAGTGCGGTGTGCAACAAAGAGAAGAGTCGAGCAAGCCGAGGACGAATTTCAAAAGTCTCTTAGAGCTCCTGAATGCCTCCACATGCATGATCTTCTTCCTCGATTCTTGTTGGTCAGCGATTGTTCAGTGCTTGTAGGCCGTCTGTATTGATGGGGGATCTTTTTGATCAAAGATCCATCCCTCGTTTCCTCCAGTGACTATCGGCTCTTCACGCCCCTTCGAAATGGATTCCAGTCCATCTGCTCGCCCTCAAGCAAGTGTGGGGACGCCGGAGCCCTTCCATTGCTTATGGAGAGCAAATCAATGTACATGGCCAGCGCCACGACTCATTGGACAGCTTTGAAAGCTGCAAGGCATTGAGACCGTCACGCAGAAACAGATCGAACTCAGTGCTGCTCTCTTCGCGCCCCCCCGCATCCCCCTCGAGTCTCTTTCTCCTTCTGAATGATTAACTCCGCCGAGACCCCCGCTCAATCTGCGTGTAGGTGGACATTTGATTGAAGAAGCCGCATCCTTCCTCTCGGACCCCTGCACCTCTCTCGATCTCATTCGCCTCGTCGCCCCTCCCCTCCCCTCCCCCCCCCTCCTCTGCTCTCGTTTGCCCTTCTCTTCTTTAATTGTCTCGTCGTCTTTCCTCCCCTGAAGCATGTGCTCTCAAGCACTTCATTCAAACGAATTGAAAGAGTCCAAGTAAATCCATTGAAGGGTCAAGCATCTGTGAGCCTTGTTTTCTGATTGCAAATCTTTTCTCCCAAGGACCGAATTGTGCTGGCCTTCATTCCCTGCTTCCTCCCTTGCTTCCAGTCAGAGCTCTCTTTGCATGCCCCCTTCAGTACCTCGTTAGTTTTTGCCTTCCCTGGCCGGTACGGTGGACGGCCTAAAGCCCTCGTAACTCCACTGCTTATGGAGAGTAAACGAAAATGGACCGTCGATTCATGTGAGCCATCTTTGAAAGCTGCAACATGAGCCGCTGAAAGAAAAGTCAGTCAGCTG